>SKCR01043114.1:0-41849 GCA_019454045.1 Zanthoxylum bungeanum
ATTAAACCCAAATGTGTTTGAAATGAATTTTAAATGAAATTCAAATGCATTTGATGCATAAAGTAAACACAAAAACCGTATACACATAACTCTTCACTTTCCCTCCTCTCTCTCCTCTTCTTCTCCTCTCTTCTCTCACGCCATTTTCTGGTTTCCAGTAGCAGTGAACTGCCGAACAAGACTTAAAGAAAATGGAGGGAAGCAAGTGTGTTTTGTGGCAAAACAAGAGTGCTAGCACACTCCGGGATCATGCCAAGGTGATAAGGGAAGTATACCCATGAGCAAGGAACGTTTTGATGAAGCTTGGAGCTCGTTTTTCTTGATCAAAATGGCACAAAACAGAAGCCAAATCTGCAGCAGTGGGCGCACATTGCAGTGAGGCAGTGAGCAAATTTTCAGTTCGTTTTTGTTGCCAAATCGCATCTCCACCGCTCGATGTAAGTATTCCGCACTTAAATCGTTGTATTCGCTTATGATTCATGCTTGATTTTTGATCTTGGGACCTATAGAAACTCCAACACACAATGTTCAAACAACTATTTTATTTTGTTCGAGTCAAACTCGTTTTTTTGCGAACAAGTACTCAAAGTACGAATTCATGAATGAAATTAAACTACATCATTAAATCAAATTTAACATGTATTTAATACTAATTCATTATTCAATTCAAAATTAAACATTACACTTTATTTAATAAACCTTTACGATTTAAATTCCAAATTCAATCGCGTCGGGACTCAAAGCCCGATTACACGTCCAACGTCAATTCAATTGAAGTCCATGGGCTTTAACTAATTTCTTTAGGCATGGGCTTCGGCAACCAAAGCCCAATAGTGGAATCACCCAAAATGCCTTAGAAATCAATTTCGGCCCATTAGCCCCAATTAAACATTAAAGGTTCATTAGTCGCAATTGGGCTTTATGGTTAAGGTTTTGGGACCAATTGGATCCAATCCACTTGGCCTAAACCAAACTTGATAAATCAAGCCCAAAAGGCCCAATTACAACAATTCAAGCCCAAATCCAATTTAAGCCTAAATAGTTAATTTACACTAATCCATTACGCAATTAATTACCTAAAGTGCATTACATGATTAATCGACTAAATCAATATTTTTAAAACACCAAATTAGTCTTATTAATCATACTTAATTCATTATTACATGTCAAACACACATAATGAAAAATCAAACCCATTTACATGCTTTCATGCTCTCGGCCAAGGAGGGATTTTGTGTCCGATTTGGTTTCGATCCAATCGAACCTACAATCGACATTAAATCACCATCCGATTTGATTTCATACACATCCAATGTCACAAAACCAAAAACACCAAGACATTAGGGGCATAGGCAATTCGGCCAACATATAGAATTTAAGGTTTTTGTTCAATTTAAAATTAAATCCAATTCAATCTTAAATTAACATCATCCTACTCCATTACAACTCATCTAATGAATTAATAATGAAAAATTCCAAGAATTCCAATATCATACATATTCGGCCAACACCATCAAATTGGGGAAAATTGTTCCAAACACATTTTCTTGAAATTGATCAAACCAATCTTCAATACAACAACATTTAAACATGCTCATTCATCCAATTTCATAAAATCATGCTCAAATACAAAATACCCAATTTTTAAACCCTACAAATTTCATGCTTGCAACATTAGCTCTTGATGCCATTGTTGGTTTATTCTAAGGTCCCAAGATCAAATCAAGACATGAAATAATGCGTGAATACATCAACGGAGGTAGCGGAATACTCACATTGATCGGTTATGTCGATTTGAAGACGAATCGAACCAAGAAACTCACTACCTTGGTGCGCCCACTGCAGCAGCCCACTGCCCTGCAAAACAGAAATTTGAGTGAAGAAACGGAGCTCCGAGCTTCGTCCGATGGATCCCGGCTCATGGGGGAACCTCCCTACCACCTTCGCAAGACTCGTAGTGTGCTAGCACTTGCGGTTTTCACCATGAAACCCAACCTTGCTCCCTATGTTCACGCCAAAATTGGTTCCAAACCAGTAACTTGTTTCAGTTTGGGCGTGAGAGAAGAGAGAGTTTTAAGAGAAAAATGTGTTGTCTTAATTGATTTTGTTACCAAAAATCATTTATTTTTATGCCATAATATTTATTAAATTAATAATAATTTATGACACAAATCATGCAATGGCTTAGAGTGTCAAACACTCAATTTCCATGCAATGACATTGAGTGTAATGTACACTATCACCATGCAATGCATTAACAATTAAATAATGCATAAAATGACATGTGTCATGTGGGCCCCACACGTTTCCAAATGAAAGTGGGCCCACGTGCACTCACACGTTCGGGTTCGATATTTCCGAAATACCGAGCTTACGTCGCGACGTTAATTAAATCGAATAATTGCGGCTAGCGAAATTATTATTTACGTCGCTAACGAATTAATTCTAAATTAACTCGTTTGCCCAATTAAAATCTAATTTTAATTCCGCGTCGAAATCTAATTTCGTTTAATATATCGAATATATTAATTTACCGATTAATTCCAAATTAATCGTTATCCTCTCTAGACGATATTTTATCCTAGATAAAATATCTCCGTAATTAATCCTAGATTAATTTTCTCTCTCTACTATATAATCCCAGATTATTCAAGAGTGAGAGTTGTGCGTCATCGGTGGATTATCGGGATGCGACCCATGAGATCCCCGGATAAGTTGGCAGTAAATACGGTCGTCGGAGTATCCGAATCACGTACGTACCAAGTACTACGTTCTACCAATTTACGAGACAAGGTCGACTCCTAGCAAAGCACCAAGTCTACCAAGTTCTCCGGACATATTCATCAAAGAATATCAAAGATCTGTATCAAGCGTAGTATACTAATGTATTGTGCATATTGGCCCAGTATCGGATAGTCACGTGCTAGGGCTGGGGCTGGATAAGTGTCTGCCCCGTCCGAAACACATATCGGATGTCTGGTAACTAGTCTCTATAATCGGATATTCATGACCTGGTCATAATATCACGATTGGATGTGCATCACTTAAGAGCACCAATACCGTATCCTGTGTGACATCATCTCCATTATGACTGGAGTGACCTTCCGTCTTGACATCACATCCAATACACTACGATTCCTGATAAACCCAGAATAGGTGAACACAGAACTAGTTAAGATCCCCCACCACCAAAACCAAAGTTTACCGATTGTCGTAAGTATTAGCGATGCAAGTCTCAGGTTAAGACTACACACCTACCTTTATTTCGGCCTCCCATAGACACCTAGTCATAATACCAATGGGATTCCGAAGGGTCTATCCAGAGCGAAGCTGTTTCCCGTACCATCGGTGAAACTCGACCTCCTATCGCACTTGCACAAGTATCCAATACTTATATATATGAGAACTATGTCGTTGTGCCCTCACAACGCGCACAAGTGCAATACTAGCCTATTCCGCATTATCGATGTCCAGTCTCGATAATACTACGGCTAGGGATATTTAATGATTAATCCTTCGTGGACTGATACTGTCTCATATCATCTCAATCCAGGAACTAATCATAGGGACCTCTCTTCATTTATATATCTATGGTGATCTAATCACAAATGACGAGAGTGCAATTTCCTTGTTACATAGTTAATTTTGCTACAGCAACACAATGTTCTGTGCAAATAGTGACGCTATGGGTCATATTATCCAACAAATGTATGTAAGCATGGGGTGCATGAGATGCATGTAACATATATAACATACTAAATCAACTAAAATTTTCAAACAAGTCGGCCCATTATCATTTTAGAAGCTCTTGGGCTAACTGTCATAGGAATGAACTCGTCCCAATTTAAATGGCCCAACGAGTTCACATCTCATGACAAATGGTCCAATGGATCCAAATGATGATGTTCCCAAGCACAAGCATAAAAGATAATGCAAACACAAAGTAATAATTTCTACGGAATGGCCCATCAACATTTTAGAAGCTTTGGGCCTAATAGTCATAAGGTACGAACTTGCCCCAGTTTAAATGGCCCAGCAAGCCCGCATTTCTGACAATAGTCCAACTGCAGCCAAATGAGGATGGTCCATAAGCACATATTCATGGAAATAATTGTTACTTTAGCCAACCCGGTCTGTGGGTGGGTTAGCAAGAGTATAGACAAAGGCTCTCACCGGCGAAGGATGGCCCACAACTAGGTCTCCCCACTCAAGGGTTCGAGCAACCAAGTGAGCGCACCCCTTTTTATACACTAAGGTACGTGCCAATGAGCTATGGTGTGTGACGGACTGTCAAATGGATTTCCCGATGTAGATTCCCCAGAGGGAAGGTGGAGCGAGGCTCACTTAAATACCCAAGCCTCTTAGGCTCTTATCGCTTGGTGTCAGGAATAAACAACGAGTCCTCCAAATTAGTCCATCACAATAGGCTACAAGTAGATGGCTATATAGGTGCCTTCACAGTTTTTCCTTCTAGAAAGGTAGTGAATGAAGGAAGACACCAAACCATTACCTAGCCTTAAAATGCCTTTGATTAAACCCTCACTTTATCCACTATAGACACGGTCAATTAAAACATAAATCCAAACATCACAAGACAATATTTCGGGGCCGATTCTCTATCCCCAGTGGAGTCGCCAGACTGTGGGGACACAGAAATCTGGGCGACGCATGCTTTCCCGGGCTCGCGGCCCGGTCGGGAGTACTGATGAGCGGAAAATATATCAATATTTACCGCCCCTTTTACTTAATATTTTGTTTAGTTTCTCGGGTTTGATGAACGTTTTGATGTGTTTTAGTTTATTGCAGATAAAATAATATCGGGTCTTAATGAAATCATTTAGGACGAAATGTGGATCAAATAAGGGCAATTATTGGACTTGATATATTAATTTTGAAGATTGGAAATTTGAAAGGGCGTTTTGACGAAGTGCAGTTTTGGAAATTCCAGTTTTGTGCATCTGTCGTATATTTGGGCATAACTTTTTACTCAGATATCGGATTGAGCTGATTCAAATTCCAGATTAAAGAAGACTCAAAGATCTACAACTTTGAAAGAGAAAATATTTTCGAATTCTGATTATTTCATGACCGAAATTGATGAACCATCCAGAAGTGTGTGGAGTGTAATTATTAAAAGTCATTATCAATCATTTTCAAAGCAAAATATTAATTAATTAATAATTAATAAAAATTATCAAATCAACACCAAACAAGATAAGCAATTAGTGGAGCAATTATGGATTTGGTGGAGTAATTAGTGGAGAAATTAATAATGGATTTGGTGGAGAATTTGATGGATGATTTGATGTTGGCAAAATTTTGCCTATAAATACCAAGCCATTTCATTGTAAAATTCATACTTTCTTCTTGAAATTCTTAATGAATAAATAAGAAGATTGTATCTAGTTTGTTTATTTTTAGTTTTCAGTAATTAATTTTCAGTTTCGCACTTTCTTTTTTACTTTTCAGTTTTTACTTTCCGCAATTTACTTTTACTCACAATACTTTTCTTTCTTTAATTTTTCAGTTTTTACTTTTCAGTAATGAGGAGGTAATTTCCCAAGCTAGGGTGAAAGGTAATTCTTTTACTATTACTATTTAGATTAATCTCCCTTAAAAATAATATATTCACTATTTAAAATACTGATTAATAAAGGATACCGCTATATTGGTCGGTTGGCAATTCAATTTAATCTGGTTTAAACCTGACTAATCAAGGATACCGCCAGATTGGTCGGTTGGTAAATTTATTTTGGTACCGCCTTTATGGCTGGATTATGGACAAATATTACCGCCTATATGGCTGGTTGGACTTAATTTGACTTAATCAGGATACCGCCAGATTGGTCGGTTGGTAAATAATATCACAAGTTTATATATTATTTTATGGGAGATATCTAAATTAGTAGTAGTAAAAGTAATTCCTTTTACCTTAGCTTTTATTTTATTGTAATTTACTTTTCAGCTTTTACTTTACCGCAATTACTTTCAAGCATTTTCATTTTATGTCTTTTACTTTTAAGTTTTTATTAGCCCTAGTTATGTGTGGTAACTAAATTAGTTATCTGGGGTTGTGATGAAATCCAATATCACCGTTTTATAGGGTTAGATTATAGCTTGGGTAATATAAAGATTTATTTATTGTGTCTTAAACTTAATGCTTTTTTCATTAACTGGCCATTAATAAAATTGATCTGGTAAATCTAAAATGAACTAGACATAGGGATTTTAGGTTTCAGCCTTAGACTCAATAGCCCACGATCTTCCTTGAGGATAGATAACCCTTTAATAGATTTCCTTACAGGATAGGAATATACCTGTTGGGGCGGGGTAGCCATAATTGGAACTTAAACTTAATGAATCCAGATAATTTGGTTGACATAGACATATGGTTCAATTGGGTTAAACTGGGTATTTGTGTCTGACCATCGACAGAGGCTTACACATAATTTAGTGTTCCAGGTAATAAATCAATATATTACCCAACTTTAAGATAACCACTTCATCTTTAAAATGATATTGGAAGAAATCACAACCCTAGATAGTTTTTAATATTGAATTTTCTTAAAACCTATTTTCGACAATTTTATTTACTTGCTTTTAAATTTAGAATCGTCACCATTTCAAATCAATCAATCAACTTGTTAGATATTAGTAATCATTTGACCTCATAAAATTAATAGTTTAGATATTAAGTCCTCGTGGGATCGATATTTTTATACTACTTGAACGATACGTGCGCTTGCGTTATACGTGTGTGTTTACGCCGGTCAAGTTTTTGGCGCCGTTGCCGGGGACTTATTTATCTTTTACTATTAGTTTAGGAGTTAGATACGTTACTTGTATCTAATTCTTTTTACTTATTGTTTTTGTTTTCTTGTGTTTCAGGTTCTCAGAAACTTCATGAGACGAACCAGAAGCTTTGAACTCCGACCGCTTGACCCAGAAATTGAAAGAACCATCAGACAGTTGAGAAGGGAAAGGCGAGAAGGCCAAAAAGCTTTTGTCAACATGGAACCTGAACCTTTGAACGTTGCACCACCAATTCCCATTCGAGACAGAACCATTCCGGTGGTTGACAGACTCATTTCCTGTATTGTACTTCCTCCCTTACCAGCAAATGCGTGTGACATCAAAACATGCATTCAGATGATTCAGCAGTCAGTTCAGTTCGGGGGGAATGCAACTGAAGATCCTAATTCCCACATCAGCAACTTCCTGGAAGTTTGCGGCACTTTTAACTACAACAGAGCATCAGAAGAAGCAATGAGACTGCGCGTTTTTCCATATTCCCTGAAGGACAGAGCTAAAGCTTGGCTACATTCACTACCACCAGGTTCTATCACAACTTGGAACACTTTAGCCACCAAATTTCTTGCAAAGTACTTTCCACCAGCCAGAACCGGAAAGCTGAGGAATGACATCACATCCTTTGTACAACAAGATTCAGAATCCCTCTGCGAAGCTTGGGAAAGGTACAAAGATTTGCTCCGGAAATGTCCTCACCATGAGATTCCAAAATGGCTTCAAGTTCAAACATTCTATAATGGACTTTCTGGAATAATGAGAACCACAATCGATGCTGCTGCTGGAGGAGCCTTGATGGCAAAAGGAGAAGATCAAGCCTGGGACCTAATCGAAGAAATGGCCAACAACAATTCCTTGTGGCCAACAGAAAGGAGCATGATCCAAAGAATTGCAGGAATTTATGAAGTTGGAGCAAACACAGCAGTGAATACCAGGCTGGATCAGATATGCAAATGTCTAGAAACACTTAGCACGCAAGTTGTGAACATCGTTGGATCCACAAGTTCACCATATGGAGGAGCACCAAAACCAAACCAACATGAAGAGACGGTGAATTATGTCAACAATTTCAACAGACAGGGGAACAATCCATATTCCAACACCTACAACCCAGGGTGGAGGAATTATCCTAATTTATCATGGAGTAACAATTCAGGCCAACAGCAGAACTATCCACCACCTGAATTTCAGCAACAGAACAAAGGCCAGGAGCATGAAAAAGAACCAGAAATGAAAGAATGGTTTGCAGAGATGTTCAAAAAGCAAGAAGCAAAATACGATGCTATGTTTCAATCCCAAGCAACATTAATTCAAAGTCAATATGCTTCTATTAAAGCACTGGAGAATCAAATTGGACAACTGGCAAATGCTCAGAGTTACAGACTGCCAGGTACCCTTCCTAGCAACACTGAGCCAAATCCAAGAAACATGGGGAAAGAGCAATGTCATGCAATCATGTTGAAAAGCGCTGTACTGAAATCAACAAAGATGTTGGAGTCAATTCAACTGCTGAGGAAGTTCCAAAAGAAACAAAGCAACAAATGGAGGAAAAAGAAGCAAAGGAAAAAGAACAGATCATTCCACCTCCACCTTTTCCTCAACGTCTTCAGAAGAACAAATTGGACAAGCAGTTTTCTCGGTTCCTGGAGATCTTCAAAAGGCTGCATATCAACATTCAATTTGCAGAAGCATTGGAACAAATGCCCACCTATGCCAAATTCATGAAAGATATTCTTTCACGAAAACGGAGATGGGAGATTACGAGACAATAGCATTAACAGAAGAATGCAGTGCCATCATTCAGAGGAAACTTCCCCCAAAGTTGAAAGATCCTGGCAGTTTCACTGTTCCTTGCGTCATAGGAGAACATAACTTTGGTAAGGCTTTGTGTGATTTAGGTGCGAGTGTTAACTTGATGCCTTTCTCTATTTTCAGGAAATTACAGATTGGAGAAACAATGCCAACTTCAGTCTCACTGCAACTTGCTGATAGAACGCTCGTATTTCCGAGAGGCGTAGTTGAGGATGTGCTGGTCAAGGTTGACAAATTCATTTTCCCAGCAGATTTTATTGTCCTTGATATTGAGGAAGACGCAGACGTGCCGATTATCCTTGGGAGACCATTCTTGGCTACAGGTCGAACCATTATTGATGTACAAAAAGGAGAATTAACCATGAGGGTGCATGACCAAGAAGTAACATTCAATGTTTT
Organism: Zanthoxylum bungeanum; assembly: GCA_019454045.1. Classification (NCBI taxonomy): domain Eukaryota; kingdom Viridiplantae; phylum Streptophyta; class Magnoliopsida; order Sapindales; family Rutaceae; genus Zanthoxylum; species Zanthoxylum bungeanum. Next base: position 9,019 of record SKCR01043114.1, read on the forward strand.
CAAGGCCATGAATTTCCCAGATGATGAAAAGAAGGAGGAATGTTTCAGACTCGATGTGATACACAGTACCATTCAGAACTCCAATGCAATGCAAAGTTCTACTGACAAACTTAAAACATGTCAATTGCCTGTGGAGCCTAAAGATAAAGCGTCTTTTGTACTGAAGGAGCCAATTCTTGCACTACAAGCAACAGAAGAAAAAAGTTCCACCAACTCAATGAATTGGAGGAATTTCACAATCAGCCTTTTGAGGATGCCAAATTGTACAAAGAAAAGGGCAAAAAGAGACATGATGAGAAGTTAGTGCGCATACAACTGGAACCAGGGCAGAAGGTTAAGACATTTCAAGATGGAAGAAGCTCTCGCAAATCTTCACAAGCAATTTCCTTCTCTCCCTCAAAAATCTCTGATGAAAGTTTACAAAGCTCGCTTGGAACGGATGAGGTTACTGACAATTCACGGTGTTCCTAATGATATTCGTTGGGTAATTGAAGCACGAGTCTGATTGGCAGGTGAGTCTTCTGACTCTTTTATTTCACATCTGCCTGGTTTTGGAAGAAGCACCTATGCAAAGAAATGAAGAGCTAAGCAAATGGGTGTTTGTTTTAAATGTGCACGATTTAATTGCAACACTCGTTGTCGTTCTTTAGGAATGGTGTCTGATAATCGTGAAGACAAAATTAAATTCATTAGGGATGGCTTGAGTAAGGAGTCTTTAGATGATATATCTTCAACTCTTGAGACGCATCCCAGTGGATATGTTCACATAGCCATTAGCAAATTACATACACAATTCCAAAAAGAAAGACAACTGTTAAGTCTCGGGAATCTGACTCAAAAAGACCCTGTTTGCCAATTTATAAGAAAATTGGATGGGAAGCTTGTCCCTGACGCATAGACGTCAATCAAGCCGTTACTTTTCTTGTAAATATTATATCTCTTTGTCTTTTCTTAATAATTGTGATTTGTTTTGTTGTTTTCTTTTAATTTTTCTCCGACAGGATCCAGACCTTTTTTGACTATCACGATATTAATTCGTTACTAATCGTCCTCTGGAAGATATTTGTGCTGTTATTACTCACCCTTTTTCAGGTACTATAAATTCGGCCAGTCATTGCACTTTTGAAGGCATCCGGAGTTGAAAAAGAAATACATAAAAAATGGAAGCCACTTCAAGAAGACGAGTTAAAAACATCTGCGTGTTTTGCGGTAGTAGTGTTGGTACTAAGCCACAATACATAGAAGCAGCACATGAATTGGGTCGAGTCTTAGCTGCAAGGAATATGCACTTAATATATGGCGGAGGCAATCTCGGACTTATGGGGATCGTTTCAAAGGCTGTACAGGAAGGAGGCAGTAATGTTTTAGGAATCATTCCAAAACCCTTGGCAGAGGCAAACCTTATCGGATCATCAAACGGAGAGGAACTGATCGTGCCAGGTATGTCTGAACGACTGGTAGAAATGATTAACCGTGCTGATGCTTTTATCGCTTTGCCAGGTGGTTTGGGTACATTGGAGGAAATTTTTATAGTTCTATCTTGGGCGAACCTGAACATACACCAGAAACCGCTTGGATTGCTCAATATTGATGGATTTTATGATTTTCTTTGTGTGTTTCTTGATGATGCCCGGAGAAATGGGTTCGTGTCAAAACCTATGAAAGAACTCCTCTTCACTGCCAGAACTGCCCCGGATCTAATTGACCAACTCATAGCCTATGAACCACAAGTTGACCCTATCCTTTCAAAGATAAATTGGTTTCGAAGACAATCGTGGTAAGAAGCGTCGAATTAATCTGGATCTTAACCTTTAATTTCCTGTAGATTTTCAGCTAACCAGGTACGACCTTCTTAACTCTCCTATTACTGTTCAAGACATTGGGGACAATGTCTCATTTAGGTTTGGGGGAAGGAATTAGTTGATTAGTACCTTGTTTTTAGTTTGTGTGTTGTTTTTATTTTTAGTCCAAAATTTTTCGAAAAATACAAAAAAATTGAAAAATTTTCAAAAAATTACAAAAATATTTTGCATTTTTGTGTTTTTATTTTGACTAAAAAAGTGAAATTGGTAAGAGATAGCCGAGTAAGGAGTTTCCACTCCTGAGACGTATCTCAAACCTATTTCGAAACAAGTTAATTTTTGTTTATTTCATTTTGAATTATTTAATTTGTGAATTCTCCTTAAAACTGACTAAAAAGGAATCTTCATATGTTTAGTTAGCAGATATTATCAACATGCATAGTAACATACGGACATGAGCTGTAACTGACAGGATTGTAATATTCAGTGCTATAGTTTAATTGGAGGAAGCATCTCAAAAAGTGATGGAGTAAAAAAAAATTAAAAAAAAAAATAAAGCATCTAAGATCCGGGTTATTAAGTCTGTAAGGGTGTTTTAACACCTAGTGCCCTAAAGCCAACTGGTTTGGGAGCCACCGACCCAAAGCTCGCTACATAGGCAGAAGATATTGTATATAAATAAAAAATAGAAAAAAAAAATCAGAAAAATCCAAAAAAAAAAAAAAAAAATTTACTCTATTACTATAAAAAGGTGTGAAATCTAATAGAACCTTAGGACAAAAATATTATTCTCTTATCAATTGCACTTGTGACTGTTGTGGGAAAAAATGAGTTGATTAATATTTTGTTAGCTGTGTATATGGAGAATGGTAAAAATAATCGGAGAATTTACTTATTCGGTAATTTAGAATAAAACAAAACAACTAGTAACTTGGAGTAGAAGTTTCACCTGATTAGTCACTAACATCTTTATTCTCTTTTCGCTTGTCTTTTTGCTTTTGTGTGCAATAGTTTTACTACCTTTTTACTTTGTAAAATGTTTGTGGGTATCATTGCTGTAAACCCTCACGAGACTACAACTCGTCCACTAGGGACACCTAGGGGTTTAAAGGTTTGTTGCATATGATAATGCAACCGTGATCCCTACGAAAGTGGCTTAGTTTAATTTTAATTTTATTTTGTTGTTTTGCTCGAGGACTAGCAAAATGTTAGGTTTGGGGTGTGATGAGCGGAAAATATATCAATATTTACCGCCCTTTTACTTAATATTTTGTTTAGTTTCTCGGGTTTGATGAACGTTTTGATGTGTTTTAGTTTATTTTGCAGATAAAATAATATCGGGTCTTAATGAAATCATTTAGGACGAAATGTGGATCAAATAAGGGCAATTATTGGACTTGATATATTAATTTTGAAGATTGGAAATTTGAAAGGGCGTTTTGACGAAGTGCAGTTTTGGAAATTCCAGTTTTGTGCATCTGTCGTATTTTGGGCATAACTTTTTACTCAGATATCGGATTGAGCTGATTCAAATTCCAGATTAAAGAAGACTCAAAGATCTACAACTTTGAAAGAGAAAATATTTTCGAATTCTGATTATTTCATGACCGAAATTGATGAACCATCCAGAAGTGTGTGGAGTGTAATTATTAAAAGTCATTATCAATCATTTTCAAAGCAAAATATTAATTAATTAATAATTAATAAAAATTATCAAATCAACACCAAACAAGATAAGCAATTAGTGGAGCAATTATGGATTTGGTGGAGTAATTAGTGGAGAAATTAATAATGGATTTGGTGGAGAATTTGATGGATGATTTGATGTTGGCAAAATTTTGCCTATAAATACCAAGCCATTTCATTTGTAAAATTCATACTTTCTTCTTTGAAATTCTTAATGAATAAATAAGAAGATTGTATCTAGTTTGTTTATTTTTAGTTTTCAGTAATTAATTTTCAGTTTCGCACTTTCTTTTATTTACTTTTCAGTTTTTACTTTCCGCAATTTACTTTTACTCACAATACTTTTCTTTCTTTAATTTTTCAGTTTTTACTTTTCAGTAATGAGGAGGTAATTTCCCAAGCTAGGGTGAAAGGTAATTCTTTTACTATTACTATTTAGATTAATCTCCCTTAAAAATAATATATTCACTATTTAAAATACTGATTAATAAAGGATACCGCTATATTGGTCGGTTGGCAATTCAATTTAATCTGGTTTAAACCTGACTAATCAAGGATACCGCCAGATTGGTCGGTTGGTAAATTTATTTTGGTACCGCCTTTATGGCTGGATTATGGACAAATATTACCGCCTATATGGCTGGTTGGACTTAATTTGACTTAATCAGGATACCGCCAGATTGGTCGGTTGGTAAAATAATATCACAAGTTTATATATTATTTTATGGGAGATATCTAAATTAGTAGTAGTAAAAGTAATTCCTTTTACCTTAGCTTTTTATTTTATTGTAATTTACTTTTCAGCTTTTACTTTACCGCAATTACTTTCAAGCATTTTCATTTTATGTCTTTTACTTTTAAGTTTTTATTAGCCCTAGTTATGTGTGGTAACTAAATTAGTTATCTGGGGTTGTGATGAAATCCAATATCACCGTTTTATAAGGGTTAGATTATAGCTTGGGTAATATAAAGATTTATTTATTGTGTCTTAAACTTAATGCTTTTTTCATTAACTGGCCATTAATAAAATTGATCTGGTAAATCTAAAATGAACTAGACATAGGGATTTTAGGTTTCAGCCTTAGACTCAATAGCCCACGATCTTCCTTGAGGATAGATAACCCTTTAATAGATTTCCTTACAGGATAGGAATATACCTGTTGGGCGGGGGTAGCCATAATTGGAACTTAAACTTAATGAATCCAGATAATTTGGTTGACATAGACATATGGTTCAATTGGGTTAAACTGGGTATTTGTGTCTGACCATCGACAGAGGCTTACACATAATTTAGTGTTCCAGGTTAATAAATCAATATATTACCCAACTTTAAGATAACCACTTCATCTTTAAAATGATATTGGAAGAAATCACAACCCTAGATAGTTTTTAATATTGAATTTTCTTAAAACCTATTTTCGACAATTTTATTTACTTGCTTTTAATTTAGAATCGTCACCATTTCAAATCAATCAATCAACTTGTTAGATATTAGTAATCATTTGACCTCATAAAATTAATAGTTTAGATATTAAGTCCTCGTGGGATCGATATTTTTATACTACTTGAACGATACGTGCGCTTGCGTTATACGTGTGTGTTTACGCCGGTCAAGTACGGAGTAGCCACAGGGGACTAAACCAGAGAATAATGGAGTCACCACCCGGTGTGAACCGGGAAAATGAGATTTAAGGCCGCACTCACCCCTCGCAAGGGAAGACCTCAAACCATTGGGTTCGGAATGGTCCCTTACTTATGCCACTTGTAATGAAAGGATTTATATAATAATTTAATCAGGCTTAAGTAACACTTATTTCTAAGAATATCATGCTTCTAAATCCACATACATACATCAACAAGTTCATCTAAATTTATATGTAACACATTATTCGAATTTGCATACAGCCTATTTGCATGTAATCTATGTCTCAATTTGCATACATAAGGATTATCATACGGCAAGCATACAAGTTAATTAACACATTGGTGGACACAGAAGCGCAAACAAATAGCATTCTTACTAGCATGTATATTAAGAAGAGATATTTAAGCGCATAACATAAATAGACAACTAGAGGGGTAATACAAATGCATAACATAGAAAAGGGGTAACTATATGCTAAGATCGACATGTCGTAATGTGATGCAAGAGGATCTGTTTACCGTGTGCGTTCGTGCAGCGTTCGTAGACGCGTTCGAACGGTAAACAGAAGGTTCTCGTTCGAGTAGCGTTCGTAAACGCTTTCGAACGGAAATGAAACAGAATGCTCACGTTCGTATGGCGTTTGTGAACGCGTTCGAACGGAAATGAAACAGAATGCTCACGTTCGTATGGCGTTCGTGAACGCGTTCGAACGGAGATGAGACCTGATGCATGATAAGGCAAATTGCACGCGCGTTCGAGTTGCGTTTGTAGACGCGTTCGAACGGGGACAGATCTGATGCATGAAATGGGACGCAATACATAAATGGCGAATAGTACAATGCGAGGCGCGGCAAAGCATCATGGTAAAGGGCTTTAACCCTTCCCCATAGGGGATCTTTCATTCCACTACTAAGCCCATGCGCTCGATCGCATTATGCATACAAACATAAAGACAATCATATCAAATTAAGTATGCCCGATTGAACACATCTTACATCCAATCGAACACACATCAACCGGCGCGGCAAAGCATCATGGTAAATTGCTTTAACCCCTCCCCATAGGGGAACTTTCATTCCACTTACTAAGCCCATGCACTCGATTGAGTCATGCATACAAAGAATTAAACACAATAATATCAAACTTAGTATGCCCGATTGAACGTATCTTGCGTTCAACTGAACACACACAAACCGGCGCGGCAAAGCATCGTGGTAAAGGGCTTCAACCGCTCCCCATAGGGGATCTTTTATTCCACTTACTAAGCCCATGCGCTCGATTGAATCATGCATAAATAAGCAACATGCAGAATTCAAGTGACGAAAAATAAATAAACCAAAGCAACACAAAGCAAAAGAGGGTGCCGTTTACTCAAGCGGTACGTGGAGTTGTGTCCCGAGTACATATCATATTACCGTCCATTCGGAATCGGCTATGAAATTTATGTCCGGGTTTCCATCCGATATACCGCGAGAGTTGACACATCTCTCATTCATCCAATACCCACAACACACATCATACACAAACGAGATTTAACAAATAAGTAAAATACGATCAAAATAAATAATAAAAATCAAATAAAGATGAGTGTGAAAAGTACCCTTAAGTCTAACCTTTTAAATCACCTCTCGGATGTACGGCACACGGTCGTCGGAATGGTGGATGCTCCGCAACTCTTTCGGTTCACCGGTTCACTGTTCTCGTTCGTTGTCTCACCGTTTGGAGTCGTCGTTCTCTGTCTTTTGCTGCTGCTTTTGACTCCGATTTGCTACTGTTCGGCCTCTGTTTTGCTGCTCGCTGTTCAGGTCACCTGTTTTGACGTTTCAACGGACTGTTCCAAGTTTTTATGTGGGTTTTTAGTGTAGTCTTGTGTGAGTCTTTTAAGGATTATGAATGCAATTTTATGTTACTATTTTTAAGGTTTTTAAGGGATGTTTTAAGTGTATTTTGCTGCTGTATAGGGGGTGGTTTGGGCGTGATTTGGTTACTGTTTTAGTGTTAAAGGGGCTGCTATATTAAGGTATGATTTCGGCAATGAGAGAGTGAGGATGAAGAGAACTCTTTCTTGTTATTTTCTTGAGTGGCTAGGGCTCTTGGTGTGTTGTGATGGTGCTTTTAATGTGAAGGCTTGGGGTTATTTTCTTTTCTCTTGTGATTTGTGTGAGTTGTGTGTATCCTATGTGTATGAGCTAGCTAGGGTTGAGAAGGTTGGTGAAGGGTTCTTTTTATAGGCAAAGGGTTAGGCTTGACAAGGAAAAGGATTTGGCTAATTAAAGAGAGATATGATTTGGTGTTGAGCAAGGAAAGTCAAAGATTGAGGGGGGACAAATCTTGGCTAGAATAGGAAGTCAATATCTTTAATTTGTTATGATTGATTTTAATTAGGCATGACATCTTTGATTGGTTTAGATTAGGTATGATTATATTTTATGTTTGATTTAATTGGTAAATGGTTTAAATATTTTATTTAATTGACTTTTAATTTAATTAATATTTGATTTAATTAGGATGTGTCTTATGGGCTTGGTGGGCTAATTGGGCTTGGGTTGAGGCTAGCAGCAAAACCAGAATTACCGACACCGTTCGAACGCTTACTCGTGTTGGACAATATGACCCATAGCGTCACTATTGCACAGAACATTGTGTTGCTGTAGCAAAGTTAACTATGTAACAAGGAAATTGCACTCTCGTCATTTGTGATTAGATCACCATAGATATATAAATGAAGAGAGGTCCCTATGATTAGTTCCTGGATTGAGATGATATGAGACAGTATCAGTCCGCGAAGGATTAATCATTAAATATCCCTAGCCGTAGTATTATCGAGACTGGACATCGATAATGCGGAATAGGCTAGTATTGCACTTGTGCGCGTTGTGGGGCACAACGGCATAGTTCTCATATATATAAGTATTGGATACTTATGCAAGTGCGATAGGAGGTCGTGTTTCACCGATGGTACGGGAAACAGCTTCGCTCTGGATAGACCCTTCGGAATCCCATTGGTATTATGACTAGGTGTCTATGGGAGGCCGAAATCAAGGTAGGTGTGTATAGTCTTAACCTGAGACTTACATCGCTAATACTTACGACAATCGGTAAACTTTGGTTTTGGTGGTTGGGGGATCTTAACTGGTTCTGTGTTCACCACTTCTGGGTTTATCAGAGAGTCGTAGTGTATTGGATGTGATGTCGAGACGGAAGTATCACTCCAGTCATAATGGAGATGATGTCACGCAGGATACGGTATTAGTGCTCTTTTAGTGATGCGCATCCAATCGGGATATTATGACCAGGTCATGAATATCCGATTATAGAGACTAGTTACCAGACATCCGATATGTGTTTCGGACGGGGCACAGACACTTATCCAGCCCCAGCCCTAGCACGTGACCATCCGATACTGGGCCGATATGCACAATACAATTGTATACTACGCTTGATACAGATCTAGATATTCTTTGATGAATATGTCCGGGGAAACTGGGAAGACTTGGTGCTTTGCTAGGAGTCGACCTTGTCTCGTAAATCGGTAGAACGTAGTACTTGGTACGTACGTGATTCGGATACTCCGACGACCGTATTTACTGCCAGATTATCCGGGGATCTCATGGGTCGCTTCCCGATAATCCACCGATGACGCACAACTCGCACTCTTGAATAATCTGGGATTATATTAGAAGAGAGAGAAAATTAATCTAGGATTAATAACGGAGATATTTTATCCGGGATAAAATATCGTCTAAAGAGAGAGAACGATTAATTTGGAATTAATCGATGAATTAATATATTCGATATATTAAATGAAATTAGATTTCGACGCGGAATTAAAATTAGATTTTAATTCGGGCAAACGAGTTAATTCAGAATTAATTCGTTAGCGACGAAATATAATTTCGCCAGGCGTAATTATTTATTTAATTCGATTGAATTAACGTCGCGACGTAAGCTCGGGGTTTATTTCGGAAATATCGAACCCGAACGCGTGAGTGCACGTGGGCCCACTTTCATTGGGAAACGTGTGGGGCCCACATGACACATGTCAAGATATGCATTAAATTTGACACATGTCATATTATGCTTATTTGACACTCTAATGCATTGCATGGAGATTGTGTACAATGCACTCAATGGTATTGCATGGAAATGAAGTGTTTGACACTCTAAGCCTTTGCATGAATTTGTGTCATAAGTTTATTATTAATTTAATGAAAATTATGGCATAAATATAAATTGATTTTTGGTAAATCATTTAATTAACAAACCATTACACAACACAAAACTTCTTCTCTCTCAAATTCTCTCTTCCTCTCACGGCAATGGTGGCCATTTCTTCACTGGTTTTGAACCAGTTTGGGCGTGAGCTAAAGGGAAGCAAGAGTGGTTTCTCATGGTGAGAAATCAAGTGCTAGCACACTTACAAGTCTTGCGAAGGTGGTAGGGAGGTTCCCCCATGAGACGGGATCCATCCGACGATGATTGGAGCTCCGTTTCTTCAATTAATTTTCTGTTTTTGTAGGCAGTGGACTGCATGCAGTAGGCTTACATGGCAGTGCGTTTTTGGGCTTGAATCGTCTCCAAATCAACTCTACCGATCAATGTGAGTATTCCGCTACCTCCGTTGATGTGTTCACACATAATTTCATGTCTTGTTTGATCTTGGGACCTTATAGAAAACCAACAATGGCATCATGAGCTAAAGTTGCAAGCATGAAATTTGTAGGGCTTAAAAATTTGGGTAAATGTTTGTTGAGCATGATTTGAATGAATTGAATGTTTGAGTATGCTTATAACATGTTTAAATTCATTTTGGTTGGACTAATTTGATGAAAAATGATTTGGAATTATTTTCCCCAAATATTCATGTTGGCCGAATGTCAATTGATTTTGAATCATTGGAATTTTGTTGATTTTAATTCATTGGATGAGTTAAAATCATGTAGGATGATGTTAATTTAATGTCAATTGGATTGTACTTTGAATTGAACATAAACCCTAAATTCCATGTGTTGGCCGAATGTGATGTGCCCTTTAATGTCTTGGTTAATTTTGATTTTATGAACATTGGATGTGTATGAAATCATTCGGGAAGTTAATACGTTGTCGATTGTGTAATTAATCGGATTGAATTCAAATCGGACAAAATAACCTTCCTTGGCCGAGACTTAGCAAGCATGTTTATGGGTTTGATTTTTCATTATGTGTGTTTGACATGTGATAATGAATTAAGCATGATTAATTGGACTAATTTGGTGCTTCAGAAATATCGATTTAGGTCATTAATCATCGTAATGCACTTTTGGTAATTAAATTGTGAAAATTGGATTTTTGGATTTAATTAATTGGGCCTAATTTTGGAAATTAGAATTTAAGTTGTAATTGGGCCTATTGGGCTTGATTTATCAAGTTTGGTTTAGGCCAAGTGGATTGGATCCAATTGGGCCCAAAACCTTACCATAAAGCCCAATTGCGACTAATGAACCTTTAAAGTTTAATTGGGCCTAATGGGCCGAAATTGATTTCTAAGGCATTTTGGGTGATTCCACTATTGGGCTTTGGTTGCCGAAGCCCATGCCTAAAGAAATTAATTGAAGCCCATTAGACTTAAATTAAATTGACGTTGGACGTTAATCGGACTTTGAGTCCCGACACGATTGAATTGGAATTTAAATCGTAAAAGGTTTATTAATATAAAGTGCAATATTCAATTTGGAATTGAATAGTGAATTAGTATTAAATACATGTTAAATTGGATTTAATTATGTAGTTTAATTTAATTCATGAATTCGTACTTTGAATTCTTATTCGCAAAAACGAGTTTGACTCGAACAAAATCAAATCGTTGTTTGAACATTGGATGATCACTTAATTATCAGATTAATTAATTTGATTGATTGATTGATAGCATGCTTGTATGTGTGAATACATGGTTGTGTTGAATGAATAACGTATATCGGATGGATATTAGTCGGGTGGGCAATTTTGGAAATTGTTGTAATAAATTTGATTTATTAAATTGGACCTGCGTGTCCAGCCTTATCACCTTCTTTCTCTTTGTATTCTCTTCTCACCTATTCCCCTCTATGTATATGAGGTTTCTTTAGAAGTGTAGTGTAACGGGTAGAAGTAGTACAAGTGCTAGCTTGAGTGAGAAAGAGAGAGATTTGATCTAGGATCAATGTGTAAAGTATCCATCCGCATATCGTTATTATTTTATTTCATACTCGCTTTATTATGTATTTAGAATGCATGTTTAAGGGTGTATGATGATGAGACCTTAACAAAGATAATTAAATTGGTAGCCAATTTGCACGCGAAAAACCCTCGTCAAATATCAAGCGTTTATTTCCTTCCATTGAGTGATTCTTACTCAAGATCCGAGATTGGCAGGGTTGTTGGCCAAAGTCAAGCCCTTGTCCGTCAAAGATGTGTTTTAATCACGAGGCTTTGTTCCATATCGGTGTCGTGTCCAAATTGTGGTTTGTTGGCCAAAGTCAAGACCACTTCTTGTCCATTGACATTGATTACGAAGCTTCCATGTCAATGGGTCCGCGCTTGACTGGGATCATAGGTTTGTTGTGCCAAAGCCAAGGCCTAGTTTGATTCAGAGGAAAAAGGTTAGGGTATATATATTGGATATATAGGCATATATAAGATATATGTTTAGGACTTGGATGTCCACCTACTGGATCTAGGAGTTGGATTAGATCCAATTGATCTTAGAGATCTACCTAGTTAATTATCATACAATTTGTTGGCCAAAGTCAAGATTGTGTGATATTTAACGGGATCCTAGCCCACTAGGAAACACGGTTTCCCGAGTACTCGACAGAGGGTTAGAGGCTCGACGAAAAATAGTGGGAGGCAAGTATTGAATTTGCAACATTCGTTCAATTACTCGCTAAACACGCTCATTTATATTTTACTCGTCATATTAATTAAAAGTATTAGTCGGACTAATATTTTATGTTGTTTTTAAATATATAGTTGGACTATATACAAACTTATTCAATATATAGTTGATTTTATAATTGGATTATAGTAATCAATATAATTGAATTAAAATGATAGTTGATTTTATAAATGGATTATAGTAATCAATATTAAAATTATAGTTGATTAAATAATTGGATTATTGTAATCATTATAATAAATAGTACCTTATTAAAATTGATTAAATAGTTGGACTATTGAAATCATGAAAGAATTGAAAGGTTGAATATTTAAAATATATAATCCTTGGATTAAATGTTTTAAATGATTTAATTTTCAATTGGGAATTAATAATAGGTTAATTTATTTGATAAAATAACTTATTATGACTAAGCCCATAATTAAGCAAATAGTAGAGCATAAAGTCTTTGGAAGATTTATGTGATGATGACTTTAGTGCTTAATTAATATACTTATAATAAATCTATCTTTAGATTTAAAAGTATTAAAGTTGCAATTAATAATTCTTGGAGAATTAATTGACTATTCTAGTGGAGAAAAGTCAAAGTTTGCAATTGGGCATGTAGCACAAGGTGCACATCGTTTCGATATTCCGAAACCCAAAGCTTAGCCAAAGGTTTGTGAAATATTGAAAAGGATAATTGACATATCCCAAAGTGACTACCATTTGGATATGGAAGACACGAAGGAATTAAAGAAAGGGCGAGGCTCTAACTTTAAAAAAAAAAAAAATATTTGTCAAAGTTATGTTCACTACTAGTATTGAAATTGAATTTTAAATACTTAGTGTGGTACATAAAATATATGTATTGACGTTCAGAATCCGCTGTGAGCTGGATACTGGCTTCAAGCCGAGATTTCTCTGCGAATTGGAAACGGGACGAAAGTCGCTGTTTCGACCGTAGATACCTAAGTTTGGGAACTACCCTTTGGGCAGGTACCTAAATTAGGAAATGTTATTATGTAACTAGTTTTACTAGAGACATTATCTCTATATCAGTGTTTAATCCATTGCGGATAAAACCTTTATATTCTAGAACACTAAAGTGTTTCAATATATAAAGATGATACTGAGATAAATACATTGGATGTAAATAACAGAATTTATATTTTGAATATAAATAAAATCTCAAACATATAAAATGACAAATTAATAGCTCAAATTGATTTGATCAATGGAGACTTATTTGTGGCATTGTTGTCTGGGACACAATTAAACAAGACTCGTATATCCACACTTTTGAAGAGTGGGTACTAGGACTGATTTGACTATTCAAATAAGGTCTACGAATCTAGTTTATTAGGTTAAATACCTAAAATACTATTTACTTGGTAATAGTAAAAGGGCCACCGATCTGTTAGCCCTATTCATGGTGAAGTAAGTGGGCCCATATCTAGCCAGGCTAGATGTGAACGTGAATATTTCGTGACCTTAACGGATGCAGCATCGCGTTGTGGTTATGTGTTTCTTTTGAAGAACACAGATCGGAAACTTTTGAAGTTTCGACACGAAGTAAATTAACAGATCGGCTATAGTATTATTCCGCCACGGCAAGACCGTAATGGAAAATACTTAAGCAGTAGGTTTCTAAAGTACATGAAAGAGTACGGTATTCTTTCATATGAGGACTCCTCTCGAGACACGTCAGTTAGACGATGTGTCTGAACTAAAACCGAATTTTGTTGGACATAATAAGGTTTATCACGAGTCGCTCTGAGCTACTATTCCTTCAACAGATATGTATTAACAGTGCAAAAACTTATTTGGAATAAGGTTCCATATAAATCTGTTTGACAGATATCATATAGGATATGAACAGGAAAGAAACGTGGTTTCTCATTCCTGATAATTTGGGTATGCCAGGCATAACGTTTGGATGATACCAAACTAAAGACCCAAATTGGATAAGTGTCAATATAAGTTATCCTAAGGGAAACCTTAAGTATAGTACTTATATATCTCACATGAGAACAATGTAATTGTTGCTCACCATGCGGTTTTTCATGAGAGGAATACCGATATGCAGTGGTCAGTGGGAGGATAGTGATACTCGATGAAAATCGGAGTAATACTGTTCAAGGCACGAAGTCCGTAATGGAACACAAATAGTTCATCTATGATGAATCTATACCATTAATCTTCAAATACACAAGAACTTCGTAGATCGGATAGAGTCAGAAAACAACCTAGGGTATGGGTTTCTGATCTAACCTCATTAAGATGTCAATCTTATGGAGGTGTACCATCCGACTACGTTATGAGGAAGTGATACGAGGTATCGACTCCCTATTATGGCAAAGTGCCATGAGTCCGAAATGGATTCCATGTATAACAACTATGTTTGGATACTAGTTGTTGTACCACAAGGCGTAGTGCCTATGGTACGTTAAACGTCTTCAAGGAAGACATACATGGAAGGCAACATACCAACGTGCAAACCTAAGGTTTTGACGGAAAGGTATCGTTATCAACATTATGTTAATAACGGTTCAACCTTTTACATGTTGCCATGGTAAATCCATTTTGAAGATGCTTGTTGATAACTGTATATTTCATTTATGAAATATGTCAGTTACAAATCAAAATCGCTTTCCTGAAAAGGAAACCTTTTGGAGGATGTTTACAACATCCTGACGATTTTGTATAACCGACAAACAAGGTTTGCGGGTTATTCGATCCATGTTTGGATTGATGCAAGCATATGGTTCTTGGAACTGTCGTTTTGAAATAATCATAATGGTTTATGATTTGACTCAAAACGAAATAATTCTTGTGTATATAAGGAGGTTAGTGGGAGAGCGCACTGACAGTGAAAATTCCCATAAAGCTATTGTTGAAAGATTGGCTTTCAATAGAAATTCTCCATAGAATTCTGGGGAGTAACAACCTTTATTAGAGGAATAAAGATCTACTGGGATAGATTTGGAGTTGTTAACACTCTCTGGGAAATTGTACATTTAAAATGTACTTGTATTGGTGTCTCATACGCTTCAAGCATATGGAGTCACAATCAGGTCAATCCAAGTGACAGTCACTGGATTGAAGTTAAGAACATCTGTTAGTATCTCTGAGAACTAAAGATGCTATCTTTTACTATGGAGAAGGAGAACTTGAAGTGACTGGGATCACTGCTGCAAGTTTCCAAACAGTTAAATACTGCGGTACTATAAAGTTTGAACAACGGGACAGTGAGCTGGAAATCTTCCAAGCAAGATAACTGTTGCCGAATAAACAACAAATGCGGATTATTGCTGCAGCTGAGGCAGCAATAGAAGTCTTTTGGATTGAAATAAATCTAATTAGATTAGATATAGTTCTGTTAGCAGCTGAGCTAGGCGTCAGCACAGGCTAAGGAATTAAAGGTCTCATCGACGATCCAGATATATACTTCTATATCATCTGATTCGTTCGGATCATACATCGTGGCGATGTGATGATCGTATAAATCGCGTCAAACGATAAACAAACAAATCCGCTGACGAAAACCTTTCCTCAGCAATTTGAGCGAACCGTACATAGTTCAGGTGTAGGACACTTGAGTGACTCGCAATGTGCCAAGTGGGAGATTGTTGGACAATATGACCCATAGCGTCACTATTTGCACAGAACATTGTGTTGCTGTAGCAAAGTTAACTATGTAACAAGGAAATTGCACTCTCGTCATTTGTGATTAGATCACCATAGATATATAAATGAAGAGAGGTCCCTATGATTAGTTCCTGGATTGAGATGATATGAGACAGTATCAGTCCACGAAGGATTAATCATTAAATATCCCTAGCCGTAGTATTATCGAGACTGGACATCGATAATGCGGAATAGGCTAGTATTGCACTTGTGCGCGTTGTGAGGGCACAATGGCATAGTTCTCATATATATAAGTATTGGATACTTATGCAAGTGCGATAGGAGGTCGTGTTTCACCGATGGTACGGGAAACAGCTTCGCTCTGGATAGACCCTTCGGAATCCCATTGGTATTATGACTAGGTGCCTATGGGAGGCCGAAATCAAGGTAGGTGTGTATAGTCTTAACCTGAGACTTACATCGCTAATACTTACGACAATCGGTAAACTTTGGTTTTGGTGGTTGGGGGATCTTAACTGGTTCTGTGTTCACCACTTCTGGTTTATCAGAGAGTCGTAGTGTATTGGATGTGATGTCGAGACGGAAGTATCACTCCAGTCATAATGGAGATGATGTCACGCAGGATACGGTATTAGTGCTCTTTTAGTGATGCGCATCCAATCGGGATATTATGACCAGGTCATGAATATCCGATTATAGAGACTAGTTACCAGACATCCGATATGTGTTTCGGACGGGGCAGACACTTATCCAGCCCCAGCCCTAGCACGTGACCATCCGATACTGGGCCGATATGCACAATACAATTGTATACTACGCTTGATACAGATCTAGATATTCTTTGATGAATATGTCCGGGAAAACTGGGAAGACTTGGTGCTTTGCTAGGAGTCGACCTTGTCTCGTAAATCGGTAGAACGTAGTACTTGGTACGTACGTGATTCGGATACTCCGACGACCGTATTTACTGCCAGATTATCCGGGGATCTCATGGGTCGCTTCCCGATAATCCACCGATGACGCACAACTCGCACTCTTGAATAATCTGGGATTATATTAGAAGAGAGAGAAAATTAATCTAGGATTAATAACGGAGATATTTTATCCGGGATAAATATCGTCTAAAGAGAGAGAACGCTTAATTTGGAATTAATCGATGAATTAATATATTCGATATATTAAATGAAATTAGATTTCGACGCGGAATTAAAATTAGATTTTAATTCGGGCAAACGAGTTAATTCAGAATTAATTCGTTAGCGACGTAAAAATAATTTCGCCAGGCGTAATTTTTTATTTAAATTCGATTGAATTAACGTCGCGACGTAAGCTCGGTATTTCGGAAATATCGAACCCGAACGCGTGAGTGCACGTGGGCCCACTTTCATTGGGAAACGTGTGGGGCCCACATGACACATGTCAAGATATGCATTAACTTTGACACATGTCATATTATGCTTATTTGACACTCTAATGCATTGCATGGAGATTGTGTACAATGCACTCAATGGTATTGCATGGAAATGAAGTGTTTGACACTCTAAGCCTTGCATGAATTTGTGTCATAAGTTTATTATTAATTTAATGAATTATGGCATAAATATAAATTGATTTTTGGTAAATCATTTAATTAACAAACCATTACACAACACAAAACTTCTTCTCTCTCAAATTCTCTCTTCCTCTCACGGCAATGGTGGCCATTTCTTCACTGGTTTTGAACCAGTTTGGGCGTGAGCTAAAGGGAAGCAAGAGTGGTTTCTCATGGTGAGAAATCAAGTGCTAGCACACTTACAAGTCTTGCGAAGGTGGTAGGGAGGTTCCCCCATGAGACGGGATCCATCCGACGATGATTGGAGCTCCGTTTCTTCACTTAATTTTCTGTTTTTGTAGGCAGTGGACTGCATGCAGTAGGCTTACATGGCAGTGCGTTTTTGGGCTTGAATCGTCTCCAAATCAACTCTACCGATCAATGTGAGTATTCCGCTACCTCCGTTGATGTGTTCACACATAATTTCATGTCTTGTTTGATCTTGGGACCTTATAGAAAACCAACAACTCGAACGCGACACGAACGCCCGCAATCTGTTTGCCGTTCGAACGCATACACAAACGCAGCACGAACGAAAATAGTGAACCTTATTTATTCTGAATTTCCCCTTTCGATATTCGTTTCCCGCGGCTTCCATGACTCAAAAGGTAGTGCCTCCAAATGAGACTCATCATCGGGTTTCACATGCAAAAATACAATGCCTACACTCGTACTGTGTTTATACCGATTTAAAAGACAAGGTTGGCCTCTAGCAAAGCGCCATGCCTACCCAATTCTCCGAAAATATCCTTACAGGAATAAAGGATCTGTATCAGGCGTAATATACGTAGTATTGCGTATTTCTGTCCAGTATCGGATGATCACATGCAACGCCTGGGGCTGGTACAACGTATGCCCCGTACGAAGCATATATCGGATTACGAGCAACTAGTCTCTTTAAAATCGAATAATCATGACCAAGTCATATTATCCCGACGGTTGTAACCTTATATAAAGAACCAGTTCTTTATCCCTGCGCGATCATCAACTCCATATGACTGGAGTGACACTTCCATCTTGAAATCACACCCAACACACTACGATTCTCAATATACCCAGCATCAGCGTACACAGAACCTGTTAAAGCCTTGGACGACCTCAACCAAAGTATATTGATTGTCGCAAGTATTAGCGGTGCAAGTCTCAGGTTAAGACCAAATACACCTACCCTGATTTCAGATTTCCATAGATACATAGTCATACTACCAATGGAATTCCGAGGGGGACTTATCCAGAGCGAAGCTATTTCCCGTACCATCGGTAAAACACAACCTCATACTACACTTGCATGAGTATCCTATACTTAAATATATGAGAACTATGCCGTTGTGCCCTCACAATGCGCACAAGTGTAATACTAGTCTTCTACGCATTCATCGATGTCCAATCTCGATAATGCTCTAACTAGGGATATTTAATGATTTATCCTTCGTGGATTGATACTGTCTCATATCATTCTCAATCCAGGAAAAAATCATAAGGACCTCCTATCATTTCTATTTCTAGGTGATCTAATCACAAATGATAAGAGTGCAATCTCCTTTGTCACATAGTTAATTTGTACAACAACACCATGATCTGTACAAATAGTGACGCTATGGGTCATAATTGTCCAACAATCTCCCACTTGGCCTATAGCCAGTCACTCGAGTGTCTGTCACCCGAACTATGTACGGTTGGCTCAAACTGCTGAGAAAAGGCTTTCGTCAGCGAATTTACATGATTATCATCTTGATGCGATTTATTCGATCATCACATCTCCACGATGTATGATCCGAACGAATCAGATGAATATCGAAGTATGTATCTGGATCGTTGATGAGACCATTAATTCTTTAGCCTGTGCTCAAGCCTAGCTCAGCCGCTAACAGAATTATATCTAATCTAATTAGATTTATTATTGACCCAAATGGCTTCTATTGCCGCTTCAGCTGCAGCAATAACCCGCATTTGTTTTTTATTCGGTAACAATATCTTGCTTGGAAGATTTCCTGCTCACTGTACTGTTATTCAAACTGTATAGTACCGTTTGTGACTTTTAGTCGTTTAATCGGTTTAGGAAACTTGCTATAGTGATCCCAGCCACTTCAAGTTCTCCATCTCCATAGTTTAAGACAGCATCCTTAGATCTCTAAGATACTAACGGATGTTCTTAACATCAATCCAGTGACTATCACTTGGATTGGCCTGTTTTTGAATCCATATGCTCAAAGCGTATGAGACACCAGGTCGCGTACATTTTTCAATGTACGAGTTCTCGGAGAGTTTTCGAAAGCCAAGCTTTCATCGATTGTTATTATGGGAATATCATTTCCAAGAAATGACATATTATCATTATTTTATATATGACAGCCACTGTCAGTGCGCTCTCACTAACCCTCTTATATACACAAGAATCATTTCGTTTTGAATTAAATCATAAACCATTATGATTACATCAAAACGATAATTCCAAGAACCTATGCTTGCTTTAATCCAAACATGGATTGAATAACCTGTTGGACAATTATGACCCATAGCGTCACTATTTGTACAGATCATGGTGTTGTTGTACAAATTAACTATGTGACAAAGGAAATTGCTCTTTTATCATTTTTTATTAGATCACCATAGATGTATAAATGATAGAAGGTCCATATGATTAGTTCCTGGATTGAGATGATATGAGATAGTATCAATCCACGAAGGTTTAATCATTAAATATCCCTAGTCGTAGTATTATCGAGATTGGACATCGATAATACGGAATAGACTAGTATCGCACTTGTGCGCGTTGTGGGAGCACAACGGCATAGTTCTCATATATTTAAGTATTGGATACTTATGCAAGTGTGATAGGAGGTTGTGTTTACCGATAGTACGGAAACAGCTTCGCTCTGGATAGACCCCTCGGAATTCCATTGGTAGTATGACTATGTGTCTATGGAAGTCCGATATCAGGGTAGGTGTATTTGGTCTTAACCTGAAACTTGCATCGCTAATACTTGCGACAATCAGTATGCTTTAGTTTTGGTCGTCCAGGGCTTTAACCGGTTCTGTGTACGCCTCTGCTGGGTATATTGAGAATTGTAGTGTATTAGGTGTGATGTCAAGACAAAAGTATCACTCCAGTCATATTGGAGATGATGTCACGTAGGATACGGAACTAGTGCTCTTTAGTACTGCAGTCATTGGGATGATATGACTAGGTTATGTTCATCCGATTATAGAGACTAGTTACCAGACATCCGACATGTGCTTCGTACGGGGCAGACACATTCCAGCCCCAGGCCTAGCACGTGACATTAGATACTGGATCGCAATACGCAATACTACGTATACTACGCCTGACATAGATTATATATTCCAGTAAGAATATTTCTGGAGAATTGGGTAGGCACGGTGCTTTGCTAGAAGCCAACCATGTCTTGTAAATCGGTAAGCACGTGGTATGAGGTACGCATGTATACGGATAATCTGATGACCGTTTTTACTGCCCACATATCCAGGGATCTCTTGGGTCGCTTCCCAAAGATTCACCGATGACAGTTGATTTAATTAGGATTAATCTGGGATTAATTAAGAGAGATAATTAATCTGGGATTAATTAAGAGAGAGAAAATTAATCCCAGATTAATTATTGTATTATTTGATCTGGTATTAAATGTGTTCGGAAGAGGAGAACGAGATTAATTTGGAATTAATCGGTAAAATAAATTTAATAGTTAAATTTGATTTTTCTATTTAATTTATTCGTATGGGCTAAAGTTAATATATTGGATATATTAATATGAATTGGATTTCATTACGGAATTAAAGTCGGAATTTAATACGAACGAACGAATTAATTTAGAATTAATTCATAAACGACATTCGTAATATATTTGCGAGGCATCGTTATTTAATTAAATTAGATTTAATTATTTAGCGACGAAAGTTCGTTTAATCGGATTAAACGGAACTGAGCCGCGGTAAATGTTCGTAGAGACATTTGAATTTTGAATTCAAATGTGGGGCCCACTTCACATGTGGTAGTTGGGAGGGTAGTTGGCATTTATGCCAAGCCACCCATCATCCAACTACCTTGGAATGGTTTTGGTGAAACCATTTACCCAACTACCTTGTTTAGATAAAAGGGTAAATTGGTTTTACCTAAAACTCTTCTCTCTCTCTTCACTTGTGTATGCATCACACAAAACACACTTGGAACAAAATGGAAAACCCTAATACTCTCTCAAATGGGCGTGAATGGCCTTCATTTCTTCTCTTTGATTTTGTTGCAATTTCAAATGAGCTAGCACTTCATGGAATCAACTAAGGTAATAGGGAAAAAACTTCAAAAGCTTGGAATCAACAAAGGAAGGATCTTGGAGATCTTCAACTCAAAGCTTGGAATCAACAAAGGAAGCATCTTGAATCTTGGATCTTCTTCTCAAAAATTTTAAAAGCTCAAATCCATTCAATGTAAGTAATTCCGCAACTCATTTTGAATTTATGAACATGTTTTCATGCTTACTAGATCATTGGCATGTTCTAGGAACACTAACAATGGTATCATAGCCAATTTTAAGTATGAAAATTTTAGGGTTCATGAGACTAAAATTTGGGGCTTTTATGTTTTGAGCATGATTTCTTCAAATTGATGCTTTGAGCATGCTTAGATTATGTTAACTTAGAGTTGTGCTTGATTAGATTTGAGAAAATTTGATTGGATCAAAAATTTTAATTTCCCTTAGTGTGGCAAAAACTCACTGTAATTGACTGCATGTTTTTTAATTTTTTGTAACATGAAATGATGTGTTTAAATGTTGATTGTTGGTTTGATTGGATTAGAATCAAAGTCAATAAAGTTCATGTTAAAATCAAAGAGCATGTTGAGCATGAAATGATGAATTTAGGATTCAATTTGTGTTGAGCATGAAATGATGTGTTTTGGCTTCAATTTGTGTTTAGCATGAATTGATGGATTAAGCATGATTAATTAAGTTAATTGGTATTTTATAAATATTGAGTTTAATTAATTAATCATGGCTAATACACTTTAATTAAAATAATTGTGATATTTGGAATATTATAATTATGTTAATAAGCCTTTAATTATGAAAATTGGGCTAAAAGTGTGTATTTGGGCTTAATGGGCTTGGTTTGACTAAGTTTGGTTTTGGACTTTTGGATTGGATCCAATTGGGCCCAAAACCAATTCCATAAAGTCCAAATACATCACTTGGCCCTTTTAAAGAATTGAATTGGGCCTAATGGGCCTAAATTAATTTGTAGGCAATATGGTGATTCCTATTGGGCCTTGGCATTTTGGGTTTGAACCATTATGGCCAAAGCTCATGCCTTAAGAATTAATTAAAAGCCCATTGTACTTTAATTAAAATGACATTGGATGTCATTGGGCCTTTGAGACCCATTAAGATTGGATTTGGAATCCAAGTATTTAAGGCTTATAAGTAAGTGTAAATATTTAATTTGGAATATAATTTGGAATTCGTATTGAATACAAATAAATTGGATTTAAGTTTTAGTTCAATGTAATTCAAGAATACTTACTTTGAGTATTTATTCTTAAACGAGTTTGACTCGCGCAAATCAAATTGTTGTTTGAACATTGGATGGTCATTAATTCAAAGATTAATTAATTGGATTAGATTGATTGAATAACATGATTTGTATGAATACATGAATGTGTTGTATGAATAATGTATATCGGATGGATATTAGAAGGGCAAGGGCAGTTTTGGAAATTGTTGTAATAAGTTTAGAATTTATTAAATTGGACCTACGTGTCCAGCCTTTTATCTCATTTCTCATTGTATTTCTCTTCTCACCTATTCCCCTCAATATAAATGAGGTTTCTTTATTGTATTATGTAATTGGGTAGAAGTTAGAATAGTTCTAGCTGGGGAGAGGAAAGGGAGTGATTTGTTCTAGGAACAATTTGTGACATATCCATTCGCATATCATTATTAATTTATTTAATTATACGCGCTTTATTATGTATTTAGAATGCATGTTTAAGGGTGTATGATGATGAGACCTTAACAAAGATAATAAATTTGGTTGCCAATTTGCACGCGAAAAACCCTTAAAACATATTAAGCGTTTTTCCTTCCGTTGAGTGATTCTTACTCAAGATCCAAAGTTGGCATTGGTTTGTTGGCCAAAGTCAAGGCCTTTGTCAATTGCGGATGTGTTTGAATCATGAGAGTTTTGTTCCATATCGGTGTCTTGTCCAAGTCGTGATTTGTTGGCCAAAGTCAAGATCACTTCTTGTCCATCGACATTGATTACGAAGCTTTCCATGTCAATGGGTTCCCCTTAACTGGGATCATTAAGTTTGTTGTGCCAAAGCCAAGGCTTAGTTGATTCAGAGGAAAAAGGTTAGATAATATATTTGATATATTGGCATATATAAGATATATGTTTCGGACTTGGATGTCCACCTACTGGATCTAGGAATTGGATGAGATCCAATTGATCTTAGAGATCTACCTAGTTAAGTATCATACAATTTGTTGGCCAAAGTCAAGATTGTTTATTATTTAACGGGATCCTAGCCCACTAGGAAACATGGTTTCCCGAGTACTCAACAGAGGGTTAGAGGCTCGCAGAAAAATAGTGTGAGGCAAGTATTAGATTTGCAATATTCGTTTAGTCACTTGCCATAAGCGCTCAATCAAATATCATTCGTCAAATAAATTATATATTAGTTGGACTAATATTTATTGTTGTTTTAATTAAACAGTTGGACTGTATTCAAACTACTTCATTTATAGTTGATTATATAATTGGATTATAGTCATCAATATATATTTGAATTTTACCCTTCAATTATAGTTGATTATATAATTGGATTATAGTAATCAATATATTTGGATTTTACCAATCATTTATAATGATTATATAATTGGATTATAGTAATCAATATATATTTGATTTTAACCAATAAAATTGTAATAAGTTATATAGTTAGACTATAGTATCATTACATTAGATTGTACCTGAAATCGTTGATTAAATAGTTGGACTATTAGAATCAAGATTAAATTGAAAGATTAGTGTTTAAAACATTATCCTAGGGAAAATGTGTTTAGACGACTTTAATTTCCAAATTGGGAATAAATTTCAGGATAGTCCTGAAACTAAGAAGTTACTTTATTTGATAAAATAACATCTTAGGCCTAAGCCCGGAGTTAAGCAAATAGTAGAGCATGATCTTTGGAAGATTCATGTGATTATAACTTTAATGTTTAATCCATTATGCTTGCCATAAAGACAAATTAATTTCCTAATCAGAACTAAGGATTAGATCCTTAAAGTATGCTGAAGAAATTGAAGGATCTTCATAGATCTATTCTTAGATCTTAGAAGAATTAAATTGCAATTAATAACTCTTGGAGAGTTAATGGCCATTCTCAGCAGTAGCGGGCTTGGTCTCAGAAAGCCCCCCAAAAGTTATTCTATTATGGCCATAAAACTTTCTATTTTCAGCCTCTTCTTCCTCAATATCCATGACAGTTTCCCTCAATTGTCGAAAATCAGAAATCATCGAAGTCATCCTCCTCAGCTTACTATAAATAGAGGGCTTGGTGCCCTTGATGATCATTTTGATTTGGTCCTTCTCTGAGGGCCGAGTCTGCATTTTCAAAAGCTGGCTTCTCCAGCGATCCACATACTCTTTGAAACTTTCCTCTGGCCTCTGCTTAGTGTTCTCCAAATCACGGAGTGACAAGTCAATCTCTATGTCCGTAACATACTACTTCAGAAAGGCATCAGCTAGTTCCTTCCAATCTTCCTTAACTTTCTTCTCAAGGCTATGATACCAAACCACAGGTGCCCCCTCGAGTGACATCCCAAACATCTTTTGGACTTGGCGCTGTGATAGGCCTATTGAACTCATGACTGAGACATATTGCTGCAGATGGACCCTCGGGTCTCCGTTCCCATTAAACTTGGCCATGTCGGGCATTTTAAACTGAGCTAGCAGTTGTTCTCCGAAGGTCATTGCCTCATAATCTAGCAAATCCTCGTTCTTACCCCTCATTTTGCGGGAAACTATTTCAACCTGATCCCGAAGCTTCTGAAATTCTGTCTGAGACCCAATCACTCTGCCTGTTGCATATTCTGCCCTGTCATCATCAAAAGTGGGGACATCATCCCCCAACCCATTCGAAGGCTCATCACGCCTCACATTCTCAGAATTTCCCCCGGCACGGGGCACAACCATATTTGTCATGGCAGTAGTCAAGGCTTGCAACTGTTCAGTAATCTTGGCGAAGCCATTTTCCAACTGATCTATCTGGGATACCTCAATATCTGATTCACTCATGTCTGTTCTCAGTATTTTGGTAAGTCTTCCGTTTTTTCTAACCCAATGGGAATCTATGATGGCTTTTAGAACACAAGGGTTAACATGATGTTGTTGGTTTATTCTAAGGTCCCAAGATCAAATCAAGACATGAAATAATGCGTGAATACATCAACGGAGGTAGCGGAATACTCACATTGATCGGTTATGTCGATTTGAAGACGAATCGAACCAAGAAACTCACTGCCTTGGTGCGCCTACTGCAGCAGCCCACTGCCCTGCAAAACAGAAATTTGAGTGAAGAAACGGAGCTCCGAGCTTCGTCCGATGGATCCCGACTCATGGGGGAACCTCCCTACCACCTTCGCAAGACTCGTAGTGTGCTAGCACTTGCGGTTTTCACCATGAAAACCCAACCCTTGCTTCCCTATGTTCACGCCAAAATTGGTTCCAAACCAGTAACTTGTTTCAGTTTGGGCGTGAGAGAAGAGAGAGTTTTGAGAGAAAAAATGTGTTGTCTTAATTGATTTTGTTACCAAAAAATCAATTTATATTTATGCCATAATATTTATTAAATTAATAATAAATTTATGACACAAATCATGCAATGGCTTAGAGTGTCAAACACTCAATTTCCATGCA
The DNA here is from genome assembly GCA_019454045.1 of Zanthoxylum bungeanum. NCBI lineage: Eukaryota > Viridiplantae > Streptophyta > Magnoliopsida > Sapindales > Rutaceae > Zanthoxylum > Zanthoxylum bungeanum. The sequence continues at coordinate 35,221 of SKCR01043114.1, forward strand.
ATGACATTGAGTGTAATGTACACTATCACCATGCAATGCATTAACAATTAAATAATGCATTAAAATGACATGTTTCATGTGGGCCCCACACGTTTCCAAATGAAAGTGGGCCCACGTGCACTCACGCGTTCGGGTTCGATATTTCCAAAATACCGAGCTTACGTCGCGACGTTAATTAAATCGAATAATTGCGGCTAGCGAAATTATTATTTACGTCGCTAACGAATTAATTCTAAATTAACTCGTTTGCCCGAATTAAAATCTAATTTTAATTCCGCGTCGAAATCTAATTTCGTTTAATATATCGAATATATTAATTTACCGATTAATTCCAAATTAATCGTTATCTCTCTCTAGACGATATTTTATCCTAGATAAAATATCTCCGTAATTAATCCTAGATTAATTTTCCTCTCTATATATAATCCCAGATTATTCAAGAGTGCGAGTTGTGCGTCATCGGTGGATTATCGGGAAGCGACCCATGAGATCCCTGGATAAGTTGGCAGTAAATACGGTCGTCGGAGTATCCGAATCACGTACGTACCAAGTACTACGTTCTACCGATTTACGAGACAAGGTCGACTCCTAGCAAAGCACCAAGTCTACCAAGTTCTCCGGACATATTCATCAAAGAATATCAAAGATCTGTATCAAGCGTAGTATACTAATGTATTGTGCATATTGGCCCAGTATCGGATAGTCACGTGCTAGGGCTGGGGCTGGATAAGTGTCTGCCCCGTCCGAAACACATATCGGATGTCTGGTAACTAGTCTCTATAATCGAATATTCATGACCCGGTCATAATATCACGATTGGATGCGCATCACTTAAGAGCACCAATACCGTATCCTGTGTGACATCATCTCCATTATGACTGGAGTGACACTTCCGTCTTGACATCACATCCAATACACTACGATTCCTGATAAACCCAGAATAGGTGAACACAGAACCAGTTAAGATCCCCCACCACCAAAACCAAAGTTTACCGATTGTCGTAAGTATTAGCGATGCAAGTCTCAGGTTAAGACTATACACACCTACCTTGATTTCGGCCTCCCATAGACACCTAGTCATAATACCAATGGGATTCCGAAGGGTCTATCCAGAGCGAAGCTGTTTCCCGTACCATCGGTGAAACTCGACCTCCTATCGCACTTGCACAAGTATCCAATACTTATATATATGAGAACTATGCCGTTGTGCCCTCACAACGCGCACAAGTGCAATACTAGCCTATTCCGCATTATCGATGTCCAGTCTCGATAATACTACGGCTAGGGATATTTAATGATTAATCCTTCGTGGACTGATACTGTCTCATATCATCTCAATCCAGGAACTAATCATAGGGACCTCTCTTCATTTATATCTATGGTGATCTAATCACAAATGACGAGAGTGCAATTTCCTTGTTACATAGTTAATTTTGCTACAGCAACACAATGTTCTGTGTGCAAATAGTGACGCTATGGGTCATATTATCCAACAATCTCCCACTTGGCACATAGCCAGTCACTCAAGTGTCCTACACCCGAACTATGTAAGGTTCGCTCAAATTGCTGAGGAAAGGTTTTCGTCAGCGGATTTGTTTGATTATCGTTGACGCGATTTATAAGATCATCACATCGCCACGATGTATGATCCGAACGAATCAGATGATATAGAAGTATATATCTGGATCGTCGATGAGACCTTTAATTCCTTAGCCTGTGCTGACGCCTAGCTCAGCTGCTAACAGAACTATATCTAATCTAATTAGATTCACTATCGACCCAAAAGACTTCTATTGCTGCCTCAGCTGCAGCAATAATCCGCATTTGTTGTTTATTCGGCAACAGTTATCTTGCTTGGAAGATTTCCAGCTCACTGTCCCGTTATTCAAACTTTATAGTACCACAGTATTTAATCGTTTGGAAACTTGCTGCAGTGATCCCAGTCACTTCAAGTTCTCCTTCTCCATAGTAAAAGATAGCATCTTTAGTTCTCAGAGATACTAACAGATGTTCTTAACTTCAATCCAGTGACTATCACTTGGATTGACCCGATTGTGACTCCATATGCTCGAAGCGTATGAGACACCAATACAAGTACATTTTAAATGTACAATTTCCTAGAGAGTGTTAACAACTCCAAATCTATCCCAGTAGATCTTTATTCCTTGAATAAAGGTTGTTACTCCCCAGAATTCTACGGAGAATTTCTATTGAAAGCCAAGCTTTCAACAATAGCTTTATGGGAATTTCACTGTCAGTGCGCTCTCCCACTAACCTCCTTATATACACAAGAATTATTTCGTTTTGAGTCAAATCATAAACTATTATGATTATTTCAAAACGACAGTTCCAAGAACCATATGCTTGCATTAATCCAAACATGGATCGAATAACCCGCAAACCTTGTTTGTCGGTTATACAAAATCGTCAGGATGTTGTAAACATCCTCCAAAAGGTTTCCTTTTCAGGAAAGCGATTTTGATTTGTAACAGACAAATTTCATAAATGAAATACGCAGTTATCAACAAGCATTTCAAAATGGATTTACCATGGCAACAGGTAAAAGGTTGAACCATTATTAACATAATGTTGATAACGATACCTTTCCGTCGAAAGCATAGCTTTGTACGTTGGTATGTTGCCATCCATGTATGTCTTCCTTGAAGACATTTAATGTACCATAGGCACAATGCCTTGTGGTACAACAACTAGTATCCAAACATAGTTGTTATACATGGAATCCATTTCGGACTCATGGCACTTTGCCATAACATGGAGTCGATACCTCGTATCACTTCCTCTAAACGTAGTCGGATGGTACACCTCCATAAGATTGACATCTTTATGGGGCGAGATCAGAAACCCATACCCTAGGTTGTTTTCTGACTCTATCCGATCTACTAGTTTCTTGTGTATTTGAAGATTAATGGTATAGATTCATCATAGATGAACTATTTGTGTTCCATTAAGGACTTCGTGCCTTGAACAGTATTACTCCGATTTTCATCGAGTATCACTATCCTCCCACTGACCACTGCATATCGGTATTCCTCTCAGGAAAACCGCATGGTGAGCAACAATTACATTGTTCTCATGTGAGATTTATAAGTACTATACTTAAGGTTTCCCTTAAGATAACCTATATTGGCACTTATCCAATTTGGGTCCTTAGTTTGGTATCATCCAAACGCTATGCCTGGCATACCCAAATTATTAGGAATGAGAAACCTCGTTTCTTCCCTGTTCATATCCTATATGATATCTGTCAAACAGATTTATATGGAACCTTATTCTAAATAAGTTTTGCACTGTTAATACATATCCGGTTGAAGGAGATAGTAGCTCAGAGCGACTCGTGATAAACCTTATTATGTCCAACAAAATTCGGTTTTAGTTCGGACACACCGTCTAACTGACGTGTCTCGAGAGGAGTCCTCATCTGAAAGAATACCATACTCTTTCATGTACGTATGAAACTTACTGCTTAAGTATTTTCCATTACGGTATTACCATGGCGGAATAATACTATAGCCGATCTGTTTGTCTACTTCGTGTCGAAACTCTAAAGTTTCCGATCTGTGTTCTTCAAAAGAAACACATAACCACAACGTGATGTCACATCCGTTAAGGTCACGAAATATTCATGTTCACATCTAGCCTAGCTAGATATGGGACCACTAAATTCATCATGAATAGGGCTAACAGATCGGTGGCCCTTTTACTATTACCAAGTAAATAGTATTTTAGGTATCTTACCTAATAAACTAGATTCGTAGACCTTATTTGAATAGTCAAATCAGTCCTAGTACCCACTCTTAAAAAGTGTGGATATACGAGTCTTGTTCAATTGTGTCCTAGACAACAATGCCACAAATAAGTCTCCATTGATCAAATCAATTTGAGCTATTTATTTGTCATTTTATATGTTTGAGATTTTATTTATATTCAAAATATAAATTTTGTTATTTACATCCAATGTATTTATCTCAGTATCATCTTTATATAATGAAACACTTTAGTGTTCTAGAATATAAAGGTTTTATCCGCATGGATTAAACACTGATATAGAGATAATGTCTCTAGTTAAACTAGTTACATTATAACATTTCCTAATTTAAGTACATACCCAAAGGGTAGTTCCTAAACTTAGGTATCTACGGTCGAAACAGCGACTTTCGTCCCGTTCCAATTCGCAGAGAAATCTCGGCTTGAAGTCAGTATCCATCTTATAAAGGATTCTGAACGTCAATACATATATGTATTATGTACCACACTAAGTATTTAAAATCCAATTTCAATACTAGTAGTAAACATAACTTTGACAAATATTTTTTAAAGTTAGAGCCTCGCCCTATCTTTAATTCCTTCGTGTCTTCCATATCCAAATGGTAGTCACTTTGGGATATGTCAATTATCTTTTCAATATTTCACAAACCTTTGGTCAAGCCTTGGGTTTCGGAATATCGAAACGATGTGCACCTTGTGCTACATGCCCAATTGCAAACTTTGACTTTTCTCCACTAGAATAGTCAATTAATTATCCAAGAATTATTAATTGCAATTTTAATACTTTTAAATCTAAAGATAGATTTATTATAAGTATATTAATTAAGCACTAAAGTCATCATCACTTAAATCTTCCAAAGACTTTATGCTCTACTATTTGCTTAATTATGGGCTTAGTCATAATAGTTATTTTATCAAATAAATTAACCTATTATTAATTCCCAATTGAAAATTAAATCATTTAAAACATTTAATCCAAGGATTATATATTTTAAACATTCAACCTTTCAATTCTTTCTTGATTTCAATAGTCCAACTATTTAATCAATTTAATAAGGTACTATTTATTATAATGATTACAATGATCCAATTATTTAATCAACTATAATTTTAATATTGATTACTATAATCCAATTATAAAATCAACTATCATTTTAATTCAATTATATTGATTACTATAATCCAATTATAAAATCAACTATATAATGAATGAGTTTGTATATAGTCCAACTATATATATTTTTAAAACAAAATAAAATATTAGTCCGACTAATACTTTTGATTAATATGACGAGTAAAATAAAATGAGCGTGTTTAGCGAGTATTCGAACGAATGTTGCAAATTCAATACTTGCCTCCCACTATTTTTCGTCGAGCCTCTAACCCTCTGTGGAGTACTCGGGAAACCGCGTTTCCTAGTGGCTAGGATCCCGTTAAAGTATCATACAATCCTGACTTTGGTCAAACAAAAAATTGTATGATAATCAACTTAGGTAGATCTCTATGATCAATTGGATCTCATCCAATTCCTAGATCCGTTTAGGTGGACATCCAAGTCCGAAAATATGTATAATGTCAATGTATCCATTACATTTTCCTAACCCTATCCTCCGAATCATCTAGGCCTTGGCTTTGGCCAAAAACAAACCTAATGATTCCAGTTAAGCGGGACCCATTGACGAGGAAAGTTTCGTAATCAATGTCATTAGACAAAAAGTGACCTTGACTTTGGCCAATAAAAATCACGATTTGGACAGACACCGATATGCAACAAAACTCTCATGATTCAAGTACATCCTTGATTGACAAAGGTCTTGACTTTGGTCAAAAACAAACCAATGCCAACTTCGGATCTTGAACAAGAATCATTCAATGGAAGGATATTTGCTTAATATAAATTGAGGGATTTTCGCGTGTAAATTGGCTACCAATTTAATTATCTTTGTTAAGGTCTCATCATCATACACCCTTAAACATGCATTCTAAATACATAATAAAGCGAGTATGAAATAAAATAATAATGATATGTGGATGGATACTTAAACATTGATCCAGATCAAATCTCTCCCTTTCTCACTCAAGCTAGCACTTGTACTACTTCTACCCGTTACACTACACTCTAAAGAAACCTCATATACATAGAGGGGAATAGGTGAGAAGAGAATACAAGGAGAAAGAAGGTGATAAGGCTGGACCGCAGGTCCAATTTAATAAATCGAATTTATTACAACAATTTCTAAAATTGCCCACACCGACTAATATCCATCCGATATACATTATTCATTCAACACAACCACGTATTCACACACATAAGCATGCTATCAATCAATCTAATCAAATTAATTAATCTGATAATTAAGTGATCATCCAATGTGTTGGACAAAATGACCCATAGCGTCACTATTTGCACAGATCATTGTGTTGTTGTAGCAAATTAACTATGTGACAAGGAAATTGCACTCTCATCATCATTTTGATTAGATCACCATAGATATATAAATGAAGAGAGGTCCCTATGATTAGTTCCTGGATTGAGAATGATATGAGACAGTATCAGTCCCCGAAGGATTAATCATTAAATATCCCTAGCCGGAGTATTATCGAGACTGGACATCGATAATGCGGAATAGGCTAGTATTGCACTTGTGTGCGTTTTGAGGGCACAACGGCATAGTTCTCATATATATAAGTGTTGGAGACTTATGCAAGTGCGATAGGAGGTCGTGTTTCACCGATGGCGGGAAACAGCTTCGCTCTGGATAGACCCCTCGGAATCCCATTGGTATTATGACTATGTGTCTATGGGACGCCGAAATCAAGGTAGGTGTGTATGGTCTTAACCT
>SKCR01043115.1:0-41971 GCA_019454045.1 Zanthoxylum bungeanum
TAAACAATTAGCACAAAGGAAAAAAAATAAGCATGCAAATTCACACGGTCGTATGCAATTTCGGGAGAAAATTTGGCACCTCTATAAAAAGTTGATGGAATACCCTCCACGGGCACCTAAATGATAATATGGAACAAACTAATTTCAGAGGTTGATTTAGGTTCTGATTTCAGAGGCTGGTTTCAAAGCCTGATTTCAGAATCTGATGATGGTCTGAATCCAGGGTCTAAATTCAGAGGCTGTTGGTCAGTGTCTGATTTCAGAGTCGAATAAGGGTCTGATTTCAGGGTCTGAATTCAGAGGCTAATTTTCAGAGGTTACTAGTTAGGGTCTGATTTCAGAGGCTATTGGTCTAGGTCTGATTTCAGAGGTTACTGGTCTGGGTCTGATTTCAGAGGCTACTGGTCTGGGTCTGATTTCAGAGGCTAAGTTTCAGGGTCTGATCTCAGGGCTGATTCAATGGTTAAGTTTCAGTGGTTGAACTCTCAGAGTCTGATTTCAGAGGCAGATTTCAAAGGTTACGTTTTAGGTCTATTTCAGACTTCACTTAGTTTTCAGGGTCTGATTTCACACTACACTAGGGTTTTAGAAACAAAAACACACACAGCCGCCAATGAACATGCTTATTTCTTAACATATGCTAAAGAACAGAATGACTATGACGACTGATAGGAAGAACAGAACAGAAGCCCAGAACTGGAAAATGATGACTGATGCTATGACGAATTGACAGGAAGCACAGAATAGAAACCAGAACTGGAAAATGATGAACTGATGCTATGTACGAATTGACAGGAAGAACAGAACAGAAACCCAGATTGAAAAAGATGAACTGATATGCTTCACAACAAAACCAGATCCAGAATATAAAAAAAACAAAAACAGCAACAAGATCCAACAAGAACTGAAACGAAAATAACAAGAACAAAATAAAAACAGAATCAAACAAAAGGAAAGATAGAAAAATCAGACCTTGGAACCCTGAGCTCTGAGATACCAAATGACAAGAAACCCACTTGGATTCGAAATCCAAGCAACCCCAAGCAACGGACAGAACCGCGAATATGATTTTGTAGAAACAAAACCCTTCCAAGCCACAAAGAAGACCCACAAAGAACTTGCCCTTGAGAACCTTTAAGATGAATCCTTGTAGTGTTTTGCTAGCAATGGAGACGCCACTAAGTTTGCCAAAACTTAGATAAGTCGATTCAAACTTGAAAAGAGGAATCTCTCCCTTACAATAATTCGGCCATAGCCAAAGCTTTAAGCTTTTTGAGTTTACAATTCGTTGGTTCCTCCTCAAATGAAGAAGAAAGTAAGCTTAAATAGTGTTACAAAAAGAAACCCTAAAGGCATAAAGACAACAATGCCCCTAAAAACGAAATTTACAAATATCAAGTCTTTAAGTCTTCAAAGCCTAGGAAGCTTTATTCTAAACTGAATTGGGCCAAGTGAAATGGTTTTGGGCCCTTTCCATCGAAGCCCACATGCATCTCTATTTGTTTGTTGTAGTCAGCCATAAAACTCTGAACTAATCCCGTCATTGCTTCTCTGAGTCTTTTGGTCCTCTGCCTCGTAATTGGCCCTTCTGGTACTTGTAATGCGTCCTTTGGTTTGTTGTCGGCCTGGATCATGTATACTCTCTTGTAACCCTAATTATAAAACGCCTTTGTAAATTTTATGGGATGGATGAATAATACAACATTCAAGAGATTAAAAGCTTGAGCTTTCCATGGCTATGGCCGAACCCTTGTTGAGGAGGGATTCCCCTTTTCAAGTTCAATTGACTTATCTAAGCTTTGGCAACTTAGTGGCGTCTCCATTGCTAGCAAATTACAATCTGATTTCATTCTTGTGGTTATCATGGAAGGAGTTTCATGGTGGTTAGGGGCTGATCTTGGTGGGGTTTTGTTCCTACAAATCAGTTTTTTTTTTAAAGTTCTTGGGGTTTTGAGGAAAGATGCTTGGGGTTTGCTTGGTTTCCAACCCAAGTGAGTTGTGTCATTTGGTTCATGAGCTTAGGGTTCTGAGGTCTGATTTCCTATCCTTGTGTTGTTTAATCTTGTAATCATCTTTGTTTTTTATTGTTGTTGTTGATTTCGGCCATTAAGGAATTTGTCCTCAAGTTTCGGCCATTGGTGTTCTTTGTTGTTTCTTGCAGATTTGTGATCCTTGTTGCATGAATAACAATCTGTCCTTTAGTAGTTAGTTTGTGCTAATTTTGAGTATTTCATCATGTGTGTTTTAGCCATTAGGTTTAAATTAGGGCTTTTGGGTTCTCTGTCTTCAAATATATTGTTTGTGTGTTTAATCCATGCTATTAGCACTTGGTTATCATTATTGTGTAGTTGTTTGTGTCAAGAAAATAAAAAATAAAAAGAAATGCATCAAGTCAGATTCGGCCAAGGAAGAACCATTATCACCCTTGCGTTGTTCTTGCATATGCATGTCACTTAGCTTGTTTGTCAATAGGTATTGTTCAGATCTACTTTGAGAAAATCAGATTGCAACTTCATTACTCCTAGCATTTGCGTGAACTAGCTTGTTTTGCAATCTTTGTGAAGTTGGTTGCAATCTTATGAAGTGGGAGGAAAACAAGTGTGTTTGAGTGCTGTGGTGAGGCATTTGAGTGAATGAGTGTTGAAACAAAATGAAATGCTTATGGGATTGATGAGGCCGTGACTTACTCTTGAAGTTACTTATGCTTGTGTGTTGTTAACTTTGTGAGCAAGTCTGGTTGCTTTGTTACACATATTGCCGTGAGTAAGATGTTTGATGTGCTTATGTTGAAGCACGAATTAACAAGTGTGCTTGCTGATTGCATGAGCTATCATTAGCTTGACATTGGATTTGTGTTGAAATCATTAGCATGACATTGAAAATGGAAGCCCTTATGAGCTTGACATGGAACTTGAGTAGCCATCATTGCATTTGAGAGTACTTGGAAGGGCAAGCTGCTGCAATCACCAATTTAGTGTGGAAAAGTGTTTAGTTGGTTTGTAACTTACCATTGCCGAATTGACATGCTTACTACCTACTTGTAAGCTACTTATGTAAGCAGCTGAGTCACCTACTTGTTTGTAAAAATAAAAAAAGAAAAAAAAAAGAGAGAGAGAGAATTGGTCGCATTGTGCTTAGCTTGATTAGACCATTTGCAAGTTGATTGGATTGCTTTACATGAGTTACAATGATAATTGATTTGGTTTGTATTGGTTTGAGCTTGAAAGACTGTATTTGTGTTATAACCGAATTGAAATCCTTTGTGCTTCATTATGTTTCATTGGAGTGTAAACACTTGTGAGTGTGTGTGAGAAGAAAAGAAATGTGAGCTCAAACACTATAGCGAGTGACCACAAGACTTACTTCAGTGACACGTTGATTGATTGCTTGCTTATTTATTGCATTTAGCTAACTCGTCATTCTTTCTTATTCAGAGCACTCTAGCTATAGGTTTCTTTCGATTGAGTCTCCGTGATTACTTATCTTATTTGCTTTATTCCACCTGCTCTATATATACATTGTGTTTTCTGCTAGCTTGTAATTGAATTGAGGAAGAACTCAATAGTGGTAAAAGGCAGTGAGTGTGAGCACAATATCGGGTAAAAGCCAATAGAGTGTAAACACGTGAGATTGTGAGCATGAGAGGATTTTACGTATCGTATTACTTTCTTGTTATTACTAATCTGTTTGTTTTGTTTTGAGATGGATAGGGAATTTGAGACCATGGATAGAAATTTCCAAAATAGTTTGCCCTTAGTCTTCCGTACGAGATGCCACATCAACACTAGAGCATGTAGTATGATCATCAACAGAAAGGATCCTACCAATTTAGCTAGTACTACACTAGTGGAAAAGTTGGTGTTACCATAGATACATGACAAGAACTCACTTGGGTTTGAAACCAAGCAAACCCCCAAACATCTTTCTCAAAACCCCAAGAACTTTGAATACTGATTTGTAGGAACAAAACCCAACCAAGATCAGCACCTAACCCCCATGAAACTCACTTCCATGATAACCACAAGCATGAAATCATATTGTATTTTGCTAGCAATGGAGACGCCACTAAGTTGCCAAGCTTAGATAAGTCAATTTGAACTTGAAGAGGGGAATCCCTCCCTCAACAAGGTTTCGGCCATAGCCATGGAAAGCTCAAGCTTTTCTCTCTTTCAAAATGTTGTATATTACGTTGTTTTTTCATAAAATTTACAAAGGATAGTTATATAGTTAGGGTTACAAGAGAGTAAAATGACTAAAATGACCCTAGAGCTAAAATTACCAAAATCCCTAAGTCAAGCACCTCAACCACGACCATTAAGGTCCTTTTGCACCTAAATAAACTTAAAACAAAGATTAGAAGCTAATCTCACTTAAGCTAATTGAGGTGCTTACATGTATAGTAAATTGACGTGCTTCCAGCTAAGTAGAGATCTAAGCATAATTAATCCTAATGGCATAGTCAACCATACTAATTACATCATAAATAAAGTCAACATGTCGAGCACAAATGACAAAAATGCCCCCATTTGGCCGAATTCAACATAGTCCCAAAATAGGTCAAATCGGGTCAAAAGGGTGCTGGTGCTGAAGCTGCTCTGTTATGCTTCAGTCTGGGCTGATCTGGGTCAAATGAAATAGCTGGGGACCTCTCTGGTTATGCCCATATGTGTCTCTAGTGTGCACTTGACTTGGTTGCTGCAACTGGTCTCATAGCTCTGAGCTAGTCCCGCAAAGGCCTCTCTGATCTTCTTTGCTATTTGGCGTGTGATTGGACCTGTTGGCAACTGCATGGGTTCCTCCAAGTTGTTAGCTGCATCCTGTAATGTCTCTGGTGTGGTTGGACTCATGTCATTCCCTCTTTGTTGAAAAGGATTCGACCTCGAATATGAACCTGCATTAAAAATAAAATAAGTCAGAAACATTAAACATTGTAGGAACGCCAAACTCACCAGGAAGATCAAGCTTGTAAGTATTGTCGTTGATCCGCTCCAAGACTTGAAATGGACCATCTCGTCTTGGTTGCAACTTGGATCTTTTCCTCTTGCATATAAAGCCACACCCAATTGCCGGGTTCAAACACAATGCGTTGGAAACCTATTATTCTCACCAACTTTGCCTTTCCCTTATCATTCATACTCCCAAGCTTAATAACAATCAAAGATAATAAATCCATAGGAGTTAAAGAATTAGAATCATAATCAATCTCATAAGGCAATTAAAAACTAGAAGGATGAATACATCTATTATATGCAAACTTACTTTTCCAAAAAAAATCTATTATATGCAAACTCTGGCCCCGCTATTGCGTCTGTGATCTTCTTAGCTCTTTGGCGTGTGATTGGGCCTGTTGGCAATTGCAAAGGCTCTAATGTTCTTTAGCATATGTTTAAAAAATAAGCATGTTCTTGGCGGCTGTGTGTTTGTTTCTAAACCCTAGTGAAGTCTGAAATCAGACCCTGAAATCTTAGCTTCTGAAATCAGACCTAAAACGTAACCTTTGAAATCTGCCTCTGAAATCAGACTCTGAGTTCAGACCTTGAAACTTGACCATTGAATCAGACTCCGAGATCAGACCCTGAAACTTAGCCTCTGAAATCAGACCCAGACCAGTAGCCTCTGAAATCAGACCCTGACCAGTAACCTCTGAAAATTAGCCTCTGAATTCAGACCCTGAAATCAGACCCTTATTCGACTCTGAAATCAGACACTGACCAGCAGCCTCTGGATTCAGACCCTCATCAGACTCTGAAATCAGGCTTTGCAAACCAGCCTCTGAAATCAGAACCTCAATCAGCCTCTGAAATCAGAACCACATTTAGCATCTGACGTTATCAAAAAAAAAAAAAAGAAAAAAGAAAAAGGGACTTGAGTGATAGTGATCACTTGAGCAAAAAAAAAAAAAAAAAAAAAAAAGGACTTGAGTAAAAAAGTGAAATTTTTTGGTTGAATCTAGTCTGTTCCATATTATCATTTAGGTGCCCGTGGAGGGTATTCCATCAAAAGTTTTATAGAGGTGCCAAATTTTCTCCCGAAATTGCATACGACCGTGAATTTGCATGCTTATTTTTTTCCATTGTGCTAAAGAACAGAATGACTATGACGAACTGATAGGAAGAACATAACAGAAACCCAGAACTGGAAAATGATAAAGATGAACTGATATGCAACTATGACGAACTGATAAAAGATAAAAGATGAACTGATATGCAGAACAACAAACCAGATCCAGAATATAAACAAAACACAAACAGAAACAGTTCCAACAAGAACTGAAACGAAAATAACAAAGAACAAAATAAAAACATAATCAAACAAAGGAAAGATAGAAAAATCAGACCTTGGAACCCTGAGCTCTGATACCAAATGACAAGAAACCCACTTGGATTCGAAATCCAAGCAAACCCCAAGCAACAGACAGAACCCCAAGAACCGCGAATTTGATTTTGTAGGAACAAAAACCCTTCCAAGGCCACAAAGAAGACCCACAAAGAACTTGCCCTTGAGAACCTTTAAGATGAATCCTTGTAGTATTTTGCTAGCAATGGAGACGCTACTAAGTGTGCCAAACTTAGATAAGTCGATTCAAAACTTGAAAAGGGGAATCCCTCCCTTACAATAATTCGGCCATAGCCAAAGCTTTAAGCTTTTGAGTTTACAATTTCGTTTATTACCCTCAAATGAAGAAGAAAGTAAGCTTAAATAGTGTTACAAAAAGAAACCCTATAGGCATAAAGACAACAATGCCCCTAAAAACGAAATTACACAAATATCAAGTCTTTAAGTCTTCAAATTCCTAGGAAGCTTTATTCTAAACTGATTTGGGCCAAGTGAATTGGTTTTGGGCCCTTTCCATCGAAGCCCAGATGCATCTCTATTTGTTTGTTGCAGTCGGCCATAAAACTCTGAACTAATCCCGCCATTGCTTCTTTGAGTCTTTTGGTCCTCTGCCTCGTAATTGGCCCTTCTGGTACTTGTAATGCGTCCTTTGGTTTGTTGTCGGCCTGGATCATGTTACCCCCTCTCTTGAAATGGATTCGTCCTCGAATCCGAACCCGGATCATAGATAGTTTTGACAAAATCAATTGGACGATGATATTGAAATATAAAAGAATCATACTTGACCACTTGTACTTGCGATGAAAAAGCATAAACAATAGAGAAAATGTTATGGAAAAACTTCACTACCACATCTACTTTCTTTTCACCAGCTCTCACACCTTCATCATCACTCATGGCCACTATCTCAACCATACTTGCAAAGACCTCCTCACACACCTGCTCAGCTTCACTATGTTTTTCAACCTCAAAGCACACTACCTCACAAGTGTTTACTCCCTCAATGCTCACGATCTCACAATTATTTTCACTCACCATGTCACTTATAACACAGTTCACAACATTCAAGACCTCACAAGTGTTTTCATTCGCTATGCACTCAACATCACAAGTGCTTCTCACTTCATTACACACAAATTCAATAGCTTTTGGTTGTTGAGTACTCTCTTCATTCACTGCATATTTAGTTACCTTCCAAGTCTTTTTCCATTTATCATAAGATCTTCTATAATCACTCATAATATCTTGGATATCACTTTTAAAAGTATCCAAAACCTCGATCTTATCATCAATGGTTAAACTTGGACCTGCCATCTCAACACTAAACAAACAGATTAGAAATAATAAAAAGCAAAACAAATATGTAAATCCTCACAATCTCACGTGTTTACACTTGAATGATATCACTCCACTCGTGCTTGCACTCTATTGGCTTTTACCCGATACTGTGCTCACAATCACTGCCTTTTACCACTCTTGAGTTCTTCCTCAATTCAAATGCAAATCAAACTCAGTCCAAGAATACACAACCAAGTGTGGACACGATGGGTGAGAGAGTGATTTATGACTCTGGCTTGGATAGGATGGCCACAGTTGCTTCCATTATCTCTGATTCTACTTGGCGTTGGCCCACATCTAAGTCTGCTGCCCTTGTTGACTTGGCTCAGTCCCAGCTTCCATCGCCTTCTAGTTTGCGGGAGGACGTGCTGATTTGGGAGGATGATAAAAGGGGGAGATTTTCTGTGGGTAGTGCCTGGAACGCCATGCGTTCTAGGGGAAATTTGCTGCTTTGGTCTCGAGTTGTTTGGTTCCGGAAGGCTATTCCCCGCCATTCCTTCTTACTTTGGATGTCTATTCAGGGAGGCCTTTGTACCCATGATTGTTTGATGAGGTTTGGTATCTCTACTTGCTCGCGTTGTATTCTCTGTGGTTGTTCAAGTGAGAACACTGATCATCTTTTCTTCCAATGCACCTTCTCTTCGAAGGCCTGGTCGTCTGTGCTGGCTATGTGTGGGATAGATTGGACTCGCCGGGATTGGCGTCATTCTGTTGAGTGGTTATGTCAGTTCACTGATGCCTCTCTATGTCACCTTCTGGTGCGTCTGTCCTTTGCCGCGACAGTCTACCATATTTGGAGGGAGAGGAATGCTCGCACTCATGATATGCCTTTTCGGCCTGTTTCTACTCTCATTTATGATATTGTCTTTGATGTTCGGAACCGTGCTAGCCTTTTACGTAAGATGAACCCATCTTATGACAATAAATGGCTTCACTTTTCTTGGCACTTGCCCGTTGACATCTTCTGATTGTTCTTTTGCTTGTAGCCTTTCGGCTTTTCTTCTAGGAGGGCTTGTCCTCTCTAGTTGCCTGGGGTATGCCCCTTTGCTCTTTGTATAGTTTTCTTTTGGTTATAATACTTACTTTATCCAAAAAAAAAAAGAGACTTAAGCTAGAATGCATGGAGTAAGAAAAAAAAAAGAAGAGTTAGCTAAATGCGCAAACAAACAAGCAAGCACTCAATGTGACACTTAACCAATCTTGTATCACTCGCTATTGTTTTTGTCTCACTCTTTTCTTTTCTATTTTTTTTATTTTCTCCTTTTTTTTCACTCTTTTCTTCTTTTCTCCACACTCAAAGTGTATACAACGAGGTTGAGGTTAGTCATAGAGTTGTGGTTAGTTTTACTGTTGGGGGAAAATATACTGATGAGGTGGTGTGTGATGTAGTTCCTATGAGTACTACACATATATCATTGGGCAAGCCTTGGTACAAGTTTAACGAGGTGGCATATGATATGGACAGGAATAGATATAAAGTTAAGTGTAGTGGAAAAATCATTTATCTTATTCCTTTAACACCACAACATGCATATAATGATGTGTTATATTTTCATAGGAGTACGAGTAGTGAGAGACATGGTAACATTGCGAAAGTTCATTTTGTAGAGCCATCAGAGAATGACATGATTGAAGAATTTATTATGGAGGAGACTGTACAACAACAAGATGGAGTTGTGGCCAAGAGATCTAATAAGAGTAAGATCATTTGTGGGGCCAAAATTAGTGAGGAAGAAAATGAGAGAGAAAGCCCAACCTTGGGGGAAACAAAGGAGAGTGAAGTAGAGTATGGGTGTGAGCAAATCGAGAGTGCGGGTGAAGAAAAGATGTTTGAGACTGAGTTGGATTTAACTAATATTTCTTTGCCTACTATTTGTATTTATTCTTTGCAGGAGTTTCTTATCATTTCATGATGTGACTGCAAACAGAGGTTTTATTTTTCTACCATTTATAGGACTTGCACTTCATGGTGAATTCATTCTCGACTTGCCTAAACCAAAGAGACTAATAGCCTACTATAGTAAAGAGCAAAATTGGGCTAGAGTTGAGAGTGGTGAGGAAACTTTTGCCCAAACTGTGAGTGTTCCCAAAGTTAGTGTGAGTGACCTAGAGGGGGAAATAAAAAGATAGTTAGAAAGGGCTTCCAAATTAGTGAGAGTGAAGTGAGAAAGGCTTACAAGGCTAGCCAGCTTATTCTGTTGGTAATCTATAAAGATCACCATGTATATGATGCTAACACTGACCTTTTACTTCTAGTTTCTATTTCTTCTCTTTTACAGGAGTTTGGAGAAGTGCTCACAGAGGACATCCCAAGTGGGCTTCCACCCATTAGAGGGATAGAGTACCAAATAATGCCTAAGAAAGATGGAATTTGGCATATGTGTGATGAATGGAAAGCTATATAATACCATGGTAACGCATCACCATCCTATACTTACACCTACTGATTTGTTAGATATATGGAAGATTACTTTTAAGACCAAATATAGATTGTATGAGTGGTTAATATTACTGTTTGGTCCGAGAAACACCCCTAGCATTTCTATGAGATTAATGAACCATGTGTTTTTTGCATATATAAGGAAGTTTGTAGTGATCTATTTTGATAATATCTTAGTGTACAATAAGCCATTAAATGAGCATGTTTTGCATTTGAGCCTTATTCTTGATATTTTGAGAAAGATACAATTGTATGCTATTTTTAACAAGAATTTGAAACCTTTGCAAGAATGTTCACTTTTGATAGAGTTTGCATATAATAGATGCATTCATTCTTCTTGTTTTTACTCACCTTATGAGATTGATTATGATTCTAATTCTTTAACTCCTATGGATTTATTATCTTTGATTGTTATTAAGTTTGGGAGTTTGAAGGATAAAGGGAAGTCAAAGTTGGTGAGAATAATAGGTTTCCAACGCATTGTGTTTGACCCCGGAAAGTGGTGTGGCTTTATATGCAAGAGGAAAAGATACAAGAATAACAAAGATCCAAGTTGCAACCAATAGGAGATGGTCCATTTCAAGTCTTGGAACGGATCAATGACAATGCTTACAAGCTTGATCTTCATGATGAGTATGGTGTTCCTGCAATGTTTAATGTTTCTGACTTATTTTATTTTTGATGCAGGTATAGATTCGAGGTCGAATCCTTTTCAAAAGGGAGGGAATGACATGAACCAAGGCACACTTGGAGCACCAAGGAACATGACCAACATTAAAGTAGAACCATTGCAAGTACCAACAGGGCCAATCACAAGACAAGACCAAAAGGATCAGAGAAGCAATGGCAGGTCTAGCTCAGAGTTTCATGGCCGACTGCAACAAACAAGTAAGGGACACACCAGAGAATCATGCGGGCTTCAATGGAGAGGGCCCTAAGCTACTTCACTTGGCCCAAATCAGATCTGATTGAAGCTTCCAAAGCCATTTTGAAGACAAAGACCTATATGGAGAATTTGGCCTAACTTTGACACTTTTGTAATTCGGCAAAACCTTGTATTATTTTATCATTTTGTTTGATATGTTGACTTTAGTTTTGATGTAATTAAGCTAGTTGACCAGGCCATTAGGGTTAATTATGCTTAGAACCTTGCTTATTGAGTAAGCACGTCAATTTACTATAGCATGTAAGCACCTCAATTAGCTTAAGTGAGATTAACTTCTAATCTTTGTTTTAAGTTTATTTAGGTGCAAAAGGACCTTAATGGTCGTGGTTGAGGTGCTTGACTTAGGGCTTTTTGCTTTGGATGTATATTCAGGGAGGCCTTTGTACTCAGGATAGTTTGATTAGGTTTGGTATCTCTGCTTGCTCGTGATGTATTCTCTGTGGTTGTTCTAGTGAGGATATTGATCATCTTTTCTTCCAGTGCTCCTTCTTTTCTACGGTCTGGTCAACTGTGCTGGCTATGTGTGGGGTTAGATTGGAGTTGCCGAGATTGGCTTCAGACGGTTGAGTGGATGTGTCAGTTTTCTGACGCCTCTTTACGCCATCTTCTTGTTCGGCTGTCTTTTACCGCGTCAGTTTACCATTTATGGAGGGAGAGGAATGCTCGCACTCATGATGCGCCTCTTCGCCCTGTTTCTGTCCTGCTTAGTGATATTGTTTTTGATGTTCGGAATCGTGCTGGCTTTTTACGGAAGGTGAATCCATCTTATGACATAAATGGCTTCACCTATCCTGGCACTTGCCCGATGACATTTTCTGTTGATCTTCTTTTGCTTGTAGCCTTTCGGCTTTTCTTCTAGGAGGGCATGTCCTCTCTAGTAGTCGGGGGTATGCCCATTTGCTCTTGTATAGTTTTATTTTGGTTATACACTTACTTTATCCACACAAAAAAACCTTAACTATATTACTCTCCTTTGTAAATTTTATGAGGATGAACGTAATATACAACATTTTCAAAGAGAGAAAAGCTTGAGCTTTCCATGGCTATGCCCAAACCCTTGTTGAGGTAGGGATTCCCCTTTTCAAGTTCAAATTGACTTATCTAAGCTTGGAAACTTAGTGGCGTCTCCATTGCTAGAAAATTACAATCTGATTTCATTCTTGTGGTTATCATGGACGTGAGTTTCATGGTGGTTAGGGGCTGATCTTGGTTGGGTTTTGTTCCTACAAAATCAGTATTCAAAGTTCTTGGGGTTTTGAGAAAGATGCTTGGGGGTTTGTTGGTTTCCAACCCAAGTAAGTTCTTGTCATTTGGTATCATGAGCTTAGGGTTCTGAGGTCTGATTTCCTATCCATTGTGTTGTTTAATCTTGTATTCATCTTTGTTTTTGTTGTTGTTGTTGATTTTGGCCATTAAGGAATTTGTCCTCAAGTTTCGGCCATTGGTGTTCTTGTGTGTTCTTTGTTGTTTCTTGCAGATTTGTGATCCTTGTTGCATGAATAACAATCTGTCCTTTAGTAGTTTGTGCTAATTTTGAGTATTTCATCATGTTGTGTTTTAGCCATTAGGTTAAATTTAGGGCTTTTATGTTCTTTGTTCAAATCTATTGTTTGTGTGTTTAATCCATGCTATTAGCACTTGGTTATCATCATTGTGTAGTTGTTTGTGTCAAGAAAACAAAAAAAAAAAGCATCAGGTCAGATTCAGCCAAGGAAGAACCATCACCACCCTTGCTTTGTTTTTGCCATATGCATGTCACTTAGCTTGTTTTCAATAGGTATTGTTCATATATACTTTGAGAAAATCAGATTGCACTTCATTACTCCTAGCATTTGCGTGAACTAACTTGTTTGCAATCTTTGTGAAGTTGTTGCAATCTTGTGAAGTGTGAGGAAAACAAGTGTGTTTGAGTGCTGTGGTGAGGCATTTGAGTGAATGAGTGTTGAAACAAAATGAAATGCTTATGGATTGATGAGGTCGTGACTTACTCTTGAAGTTTACTTATGCTTGTGTGTTGTTAACTTTGTGAGACAAGTCTGGTTGCTTTGTTACACATATTACCGTGAGTAAGATGTTTGATGTGCTTATGTTGAAGCATGAATTAACAAGTGTCCTTGCTGATTTGCGTGAGCTATCATTAGCTTGACATTGGATTTGTGTTGAAATCATTAGCATGACATTGAAAATGGAAGCGCTAATGAGCTTGACATGGAAACTTGAGTAGCCATCATTGCATTTGAGAGGTGCTTGAAGAGGCAAGCTGCTGCATCACCAAGTTAGTTGGAAAAAGTGTTTAGTTGGTTTGTAACTTACCATTGCCGAATTGACATGCTTACTTGACATACTTGTAAGCTACTTACGTAAGCAGCTGAGTCACCTACTTGTTTGTAAAAAAAAAAAAAAGAATTGGTCGCATTGTGCTTATCTTGATTAGACCATTTTCAAGTTGATTGGATTGCTTTACATGAGTTACATTGATATTTGATTTGGTTTGAATTGGTTTTAGCTTGAAAGACTATATTTGTGTTATAGTCTAATTGAAATCCTTTGTGCTTCATTGTGTTTCATTGGAGTGTAAACACTTGTGAGTGTGTGTGACAATAAAAGAAAGGTGAGCTCAAACACTATAGTGAGTGACCGCAAGATTGCTTCAGTGACACGTTGATTGCTTGCTTGCTTATTTATTGCATTTAGCTAACTCGTCATTCTTTCTTATTTTGAGCACTCTAGCTATAGGTTTCTTCCGATTGAGTCTCCGTGATTACTTATCTTATTTGCTTTATTCCACCTGCTCTATATATACATTGTGTTTCTGCTAGCTTGTGGACTAGGAGTTGACCATTCTGGGAATTGAGTTGATTTGTAATTGAATTTAGGAAGAACTCAATAGTGGTAAAAGGCAGTGAGTGTGAGCACAGTATCAGGTAAAAGCCAATAGAGTGCAAACACGAGTGGAGTGATATAATTGAGTGTAAACACGTGAGATTGTGAGCTTGAGAGGATTTTTACATATCGTATTACTTTCTTGTTATTATTAATCTGTTTGTTTTGTTTTGAGATGGATAGGGAATTTGAGACCATGGATAGAAATTTCCAAAATAGTTTGCCCTTAGTCTTCCGTACGAGATGCCACATCAACACTAGAGCGTGTAGTATGATCATCATGTTGGACAATTATGACCCATATCGTCACTATTTGTAAAAGACATTGTGGTTTTTGGACAAATTAACTATGTGACAATGGAAATTGCATTTTATCATTTTGTAATTTGATTACTTGAATATATAAATGATAAAAGTCCTTATGATTAGTTCTGGATTATAAGATATGAGACATATCAATCCATAAAGGTTTAATCATTAAATATCCCCAGTCGTAGTATTATCGAGACTGGACATCGATAATGCGGAATAGACTAGTATTGCACTTGTGCGTGTTATGGAAGCGTAACAGCATAGTTCTCATATATTAAGTATTGGATACTTATGCAAGTGTGATAGGAGGTTGTGTTTACCGATGGTATGGAAACAGTTTCGCTCTGGATTGACCCCTCGGAATCCCATTGGTAGTATGACTATGTGTTTATGGGAATCCGAATCAGGGTAGGTGTATTTGGTCTTAACCTGAGACTTGCATCGCTAGTACTTGCGACAATCAATACGCTTTGGTTTTGGTCATCCGGGACTTTCACAGGTTCTGTGTAAGCCTCTTCTGGGTTTATTGAGAATCATAGTGTATTGGGTGTGATGTCAAGACGGAAGTATCACTTCATTCATATGAAGATGATGATCACGCAGGGATACAGAACTGGTACTCTAATGTGTTGCAACCATCGGGATAATATGATAAGGTCATGATTATCCGATTAAAGAGACTAGTTGATTGTGATCCGATATATGCTTCGTACGGGGCAGACACTATTCCATCCCCAGGCCTTGCATTTGACATCTGATACTGGATCGTAATACGTAATACTACGTATACTACGCCTGACATAGATTATATATTCCTTTAAGAATATTTCTAGAGAATTGGGTAGGCACGGTGCTTTGTTAGAAGCCAACCATGTCTCATAAATCGGTAAAAACGTGGTACGAGGTACGCACGTGTTCGAATAGTCCAACGACTGGATTTACTACCAACATATCCATGGATCTCATGGGTCGCTTCCCGAAGATTCACCGATGACGTATGATTCGAACATAATTAATCTAGGATTAATTGCGGAGAGATTTTATCTCAGATAAAATACTATTAGAAGAGAGAGAACGATTAATTTTGAATTAATCGATAAAATAATATATTTGATATATTAAATGAAATTAGATTTCATAACGGAATTCAAATTGGATTTTGATTCGGGCGAACGAATTAATTTAGAATTAATTCGAGAGCGACGTGAATAGTAATTTTGCTAGGCATAATTATTTAATTAAATTTGATTTAATTACGTCGCAACGGAAAATTCGTTAATTCGGAATTAACGAACCCGAGCCCAGAATGTGTTTGCGGGCCCACTCGGATTTTGAATTAAAGTGGGGCCCACAAGTCACATCGCAAGTCACTTTAGTGATGGAAGTCATATCACCTTTTTGTTATTGACATCTAGTCACTATTGGTGATGGGAGTAGTTGGAAGCTTTATTGATTTTTTCCCTCCAAATTTGCTTTAACCTTTTTGGAAAAGGATATACCAAATTTTGCCTTTGAATTTTCATAAGTGTAATTGGTTTTAGAAATCAAATATATCAAAAATCCAAAGTCTCTCTTCTTTCCTCCTTTGGCCGAACTTGACAAGGCTTTTAAGGGAAAATTTTGTTGCAATTTTTTCCATAGCTAGCACTTAAAGGAATCATACTAGGTGATAGGGAAACCATCATTTGAGTTTGGAATCTCAACCTTCAAGCTTGGAGCTTCAACAAAAAACTTCAAAAGAAAAGCTTGGAGACTTTCAAAGGAAGCAAAAATTTTCGTTATCAACACAGCCATCCATCTGTTCATTGTAAGTATATTTCCGCAACTTTACTTTGAGTATTCACATTATTTCATGCTAGATTTGATCTTGGGATGTCCTTAGAAACCCAACAATGGTATCATGAGCCTTATTGAGCATGAAATTGAATTTAGGGTTTATAATTGTGATTTGGGTATTTTTGATTTGAGCATGTTTTAATCAAATTGTTTGTTTGAGTATGCTTGTATGTTGATAACTTAGAGTTATGCATGATCAATTTTATGAAAAATTAATTGGATTAATTTTGCCTAAAATCTTTGGCTTGGCCGAATACTATAGTGCCCTAAAGTCATGGTGATTTGTTGTTTTAAGACCATTGGATGTGTTTAAAGACTTGGGATATATTGATTTGTGATTTAATCGGATTGAAATCGAAATCGGATATAAAATCCCACAATTGCCGTGACCAACATAGCATGATAATGAGTTGATTTTGTTTCAATAATGTTGGACATGTTTTGAAAATATTAATGCATGATTAATTAATTAAATTAATATTTTGGAAATGTTAATTTAGATAATTAATTAGTGCAATACACTTTAATTAATTAAATATGAAATTTGGAATATTAGAATTTAATTAATTGGGCTTAATTTGGAATTGGGCTAAATATTGTTGTATTTGGGCCTAATGGGCTTGGTTGGGCCAAGTTGGTTTAGGACAAATGGATTGGATCCAAATTGGGCCTAAACCATTCCATTAAGTCCAAATATAATATATGGGCCTTTAAATTTAATTGGGCCTAATGGGCCAAAATTGATTTCTTGGCAATAGGGTGATTCCTTTATTGGGCCTTGGTATTTGGGTTTGATCCATATTGACCAAAGCCCATGCCTTAAGAAATTAATTGAAGGGCCATTGGACTTTAATTAAATGGACATTGGATGTTAATTGGGCTATGAGACCCATTAAGATTAGATTTAAAATCTAAGTCGTAAAGGCGCATTAAAAAGTGTAATTATTTAATTTGGAATTAAAAATACAATTAGTATTGAATACAAATTAAATTAGATTTAAATTGTAGTTCGATATAATTCAAGAATTCGTACTTTGAGTAATTATTCTTAAACGAGTTGGACTCGCGCAAATCAAATCGTTGTTTGAACATTGGATGATCACTTTATTCAAAGATTAATTAATTGGATTAGATTGATTGAATAACATGCTTTGTGTGAATACATGAATGTGTTGTACGAATAATGTATATCAGATGGATATTAGAAGGGAAAGTGCAATTTTGGAAATTATTGTAAATTTAGAATTTATTAAATTGGACCTGCGGGTCCAGCCTTATCTCTCGATTCTTTGTAATTCTCTTCTTACCTAATCCCCCTTAATGTTAATGAGGTTTCTTTAATTGTGTTATGCAATTAGGTAGAAGTTAGAATAGTGCTAGCCGGGGAGATGAAATGGAGTGATTTGTTCTAGGAATAATTTGTGAGATACCCATCCGTATATCATTATTAATTTATTTAACGCGCCTTATTATGCTTTTAGAATGCATGCTTAAGGGTGTATGATGAGACCTAAACAAAGATAATTAATTGGTTGCCAATTACGCGAAAAACCCTCAACAAATATTAAGTGTTTTCCTTCCATTGAATGATTCATTCTCAAGATCCAAGATTAGCACTGGTTTGTGGGCCAAAGTCAAGACCTTTGTCCATCGCGGATGTGTTTGAATCATGAAGGCTTTGTTCCATATCGTATGTCTTGTCCAAGTTGTGATTTGTTGGCCAAAGTCAAGATCACTTCTTGTCCATCGACATCGATTACAAAGCTTTCTAATGTCAATGGGTCTCGCTTAACTGGAATCATTAAGCTTGTTGAGCAAAAGTCAAGGTGTAGGCATTGTATTTTTTGCATGTGAAACCCGATGATGAGTCTCATTTGGAGGCACTACCTTTTGAGTCACAGAAGCCGCGGGAAACGAATATCGGAAGGGGAAATTCAGAATAAACAAGGTTCAATGTTTTCGTTCGTGCTGCGTTCGTGTATGCGTTCGAACGGCAAACAGATTGCGGGCGTTCGTGTCGCGTTCGAGGAAGCGTTCGAACGGTGTCGGTAATTCTGGTTTTGCTGCTAGCCTCAACCCAAGCCCAATTAGCCCACCAAGCCCATAAGACACATCCTAATTAAATCAAATATTAATTAAATTAAAAGTCAATTAAATAAAATATTTAAACCATTTACCTAATCTAAACCAATCAAATATAATCATACCAAGTTAAAATCAATCAACCCATATATTATTCCCAAACTTAAAATATTGTATTCCTAAACCAAGCCAATCAAATATTCAACCATCCCTATCTAGCCAAGATTTGTCCCCCCTCAATCTAATCCTTTCCTTATCCAACACCAAATCAAATCCCTCTTTAATTAGCCAAATCCCTTTCCTTGTCAAGCCTAGCCCTTATCTATATAAACAACCCTTCACCAACCTTCTCAACCCTAGCTAGCTCATACACAACACACAGGAAAATTACAGGAAGAACACACCCAAAAACAGTAAGCAAAAGAATACAGAGGAAACGGCAACGAAACCACAAGGAAACAGCAGCAAAACGGACTCGAAACAGTAGCTTGAGCGGCAAAACAGCGAAGGAAAAGGCAAACCAGTGAACCAGAAAAGTTGCGGAGCTTTACCCCTTCCGATCTTCGTGAAACGCGAGTCCGAGAGACGGCTTAAAAGGTTAGACCTGAGGGTACTTTTCACACTCATCTTTATTTGATTTTTGTTATTTATTTTGATTGTATTTTACTTGTTTGTTAAATCTTGTTTGTGTATGATGTGTGTTGTGGGTATTGGATGAATGGAAGAGTGTCGTCTCTTGTGGTATATAGGATGGAAACCCAGACGTAAATTCCGTAGCCGAATCCGAATGGACGGTAGTGCGGTCTGTACTTGGGACACAACTCCACGTACCGCTTGAGTAAACGGCACCCTCTTTTGTTTTGTGTTGCTTTTGTTTATTTTTCGTCACTTGAATTTTGTATGTTGTTTATTATGCATGATTCAATCGAGCGCATGGGCTTAGTAAGTGGAATGAAAAATCCCCTATGGGGAGGGGTTAAAGCCCTTTACCACGATGCTTTGCCGCGCCGGTTGATGTGTGTTCGGTTGGATGCAAGATACGTTCAATCGGGCATACTTAGTTTGATATTATTGTCTTTATCTTTTTATCCATGGTTCAATCAAGCGCATGGGCTTAGTGAGTTAGTCCAAAGGTCCTCTATTTGAGAGACGAAGAGCCTAAAAGGCCACCTTTGTGACATTACTTCGCCGCGCTGGACGAAGTGTGTTTGGGTTGAATGTACGTTCAATTGGGCATACGAAGTCCTACACTTTTATTGTCTTTATTTCATGTGTTGTGATGTGACGCGCATGGGCTTAGTATGTTGGTCTAAAGGTCCTCTCTTTGAGAGACCAAGAGCCCCAAAAGGCCACCTTTACGGCAGTACTTCGCCGCGCCCTTTATTTTGTTATTTATGTATTGCGTCCCATTTCATGCATCAGGTCTGTTCCCGTTCGAACGAGTTTACGAACGCAACTCGAACGCGCATGCATTTTGCCTTTTCATGCATCAGGTCTCATTTTCGTTCGAATGCGTTCACGAACGCCATACGAACGTGAGCATTCTGTTTCATTTCTGTTCGAACACGTTAACAAACGCCATACGAACGTGAGCATTCTGTTTCATTTCCGTTCGAACTCGTTATCAAACGCCACACGAATGCGAACCTTCTGTTTACCGTTCGAACGCGTTTACGAACGCTACACGAACGCGCACACACTGAACTGAGTCTGTCTTATCATATTCATGCATAATTGCCTCTTGGTTGATCTTTCTTGTATTATGTAGCCAATCATATTATTTGTATTCCTGCATTTATCCATTTTATGTGTTCTTGGGATGATATTCAAGCATGATTAGGCTGTTAGAATGTTATTTGGTTAATAGGTTAATGAGATAGTACTCAAGCATGATTAGGTTGTTCTTAGTTTTCCATATCATATGATCGAGAAATGTTCATGAGATTGCCATGTGATGTTGCATGTTGTGATGACTAATTCCCTGCATGTAGAGTTAGAAACATGATATTCTTAGGAATAAGTGTTACTTAAGCCTGATTAAATTATTATGTAAATCCTTTCATTACAAGTGGCATGAGTAAGGGACCATTCCGAACCCAACGGTTTGAGGTCTTCCCTTGCGAGGGGTGAGTGCGGCCTTAAATTTTTGTCCCGGTTCACACCGGGTGGCGACTCCATTATTCTCCGGTTTAGTCCCTCGTGGCTATTCCGTACTCCCGACCGGGCCGCGAGCCCGGGACAGCATGCGTCGCCCCAGATTTCTGTGTTCCCACAGTTTGGCGACTCCACTGGGGATAGAGAATTGGCCCCGAAATATTGACTTGTGATGTTTGGATTTATGTTTTAATTGACCGTGTCTATAGTGGATAAAGTGAGGGTTTAATCAAAGGCATTTTGAGGCTAGGTAATGGTTTGGTGTCTTCCTTCATTCACTACCTTTCTAGAAGGAAAAGCTGTGAAGGCACCTAGATAGCCATCTACTCGTAGCCTATTGTGATGGACTAATTTGGAGGACTCGTTGTTTATTCCTGACAACAAGCGATAAGAGCCTAAGAGGCTTGGGTATTTAAGTGAGCCTCGCTCCACCTTCCCTCTGGGGAATCTACAGCGGGAAATCCATTTGACAGTCTGTCACACACCATAGCTCATTGGCACGTACCTTAGTGTATAAAAAGGGGTGCGCTCACTTGGTCGCTCGAACCCTTGAGTGGGGAGACCTAGTTGTGGGCCATCCTTCGCCGGTGAGAGCATTTGTCTATACTCTTGCTAACCCACCCATAGACCGGGTTGGCTAAAGTAACAATTATTTCCTTGAATATGTGCTTGTGGACCATCCTCATTTGGATGCAGTTGGACTATTGTTAGAAATGCGGGCTTGCTGGACCATTTAAACTGGGGCAAGTTCGTACCTTATGACTATTAGGCCCAAAGCTTCTGAAATGTCGATGGGCCACTTTGAAAAAAATTATTATGTCATGTTTGCATCATCTTTCTTCTATGCTTGTGTTTGGGAACATCGTCGTTTGGATCCAGTTGGACCATTTGTCATGGGATATGGGCTTGTTGGGCCATTTAAACTGGGACAAGAACGTATTTCATGACATTGGGCCAAAGGCTTCTAAATGATTGATGGGCCACTTTGTGATTGTGTTCGGAACGTTACCATTCGGATTTAGTGGGCTCCTTGCCATGAGATGTGAACTCGTTGGGCCATTTAAACTGGGACGAGTTCACTCCTATGACAGTTGGCCCAAAAACTTCTAAAGTGATGATGAGCCGATTTGTGTGAAAATTTTAATGAGTTGATATATTTCTTGTATCGCATGCATATCATGCATCACATGCACCTCATGCATACATGCACCATGTGAACCCCATTTTTGTCTTGAAAGCCATCATAGATACCCGTTTGGTTAGGGAAGAGGACAGACTTGTCAAAAGACCAAGCAGCCACCAAGAGTACTGGCAGAAGACCTAGCCCAACGGGATAGGAAACCCAATCATGCATGCATGCATACACGTAACATATTTGCATCCTTTTTATGTTTGTTCTGTTTTGTAATAACAGGTTTCAAAAGAGGAGAAAAAGAGAAAGCGTCAAATGCAAGCCAACCAGAAGCAGCAATAGTACAATGTCAGCAGTCTTCAGGAATGAATAACAGGGGGGAGGCCCGTATCAATATCAGTCTAGGGGCGAGGCCCATATCAGTATCAGTCTGGGGGCGAGGCCCATATCAGCAGTATCAGTCTTGGGGCGAGACCCGTATCAGTATCAGTCTTGGGGCGAGGCCCATATCAGTATCAGTCTGGGGGCGAGGCCCATATCAGCAGTATCAGTCTTGGGGCGAGGCCCATATCAGTATCAGTCTTGGGACGAGGCCCGTATCAGTATCAGTCTTGGGGCGAGGCCCATATCAGTATCAGTCTGGGGGCGAGGCCCGCATCAGTATCAGTTTGGGGATGAGTCCCAGGGTTGAGGCCCACATCAGTATCAGTTTGGGGATGAGTTCCAGGGCCGAGGCCTACATTAGTATCAGTCTGGGGGCGAGGCCCAAATCAGTATCAGTTTTGGGGATAAGTCCTAGGGCTGAGGCCCACACCGTCAGAATTTCGGAATGAATCAGGGAATGAATCACAGGGTCGAGGCCCACGTCAGCAGAATTTTAGAATGAATCCCAGGGTCGAGGCCCACGTCAGCAGAATTTTGGAATGAATCCAGGGAATGAATCCCAGGGCCGAGGCCCACATCAGCAGAATTTTGGAATGAATCCCAGGGCCGAGGCCCACATCAGCATCAGTTTGGGGCGAGGCTCGTATTAGCATCAGTATCAGTCTTGCCGGGTATGGCATTCTGGGGGTAAGGCCCACATTACATCAGTATCAGTCTTGCCGGGTATGGCATTCTGGGGGCGAGGCCCACATTACATCAGATCAGTTCTGCCGAGAATGGCACTCCGAGAATGGAGATATAGTCCGGGAATGGACAGCTCGGGAATGAGCACGCCGGGAATGGCACTCCGAGAATGGAGATATAGTCCGGGAATGGACAGCTCGGGAATGAGCACGTCGGGAATGGCACTCCGAGAATGGAGATATAGTCCGGGAATGGACAGTTCAGAAATGAACAAGCCGGGGATGGCACTCCAAGAATGGAAGCATGGTTCGGAAATGGACCACTCTATTATCAACAACGGTTCGGAAATGAACCACTCTCATATCAGTAATGGTCCGGAAATGGACTATCTCTCATCAGCAACGGATCGAAATGGACCATCATCTCATCACTCGCCGAAAATAGCACTCCGAAAATGGAGTAACGGTTCGAAATGGACCATTATCACATCTCTCCGAAAATGGCACTCCGGAAATGGAGCACGGTTCGAAATGGACCATCATCTCATCTCGCCGAAAATGGCACTCCGAAAATGGATCACGGTTTGAAATGGACCATCATCTCATCTCGCCGAAAATGGCACTCCGAAAATGGAGCAACGGTTCGGAAATGGACCATTATCATACCTCGCCGAAAAGGGCACTCCGAAAATGGAGCACGGTTTGGTAATGGACCAAGGAAGGCCTAACCCAACGGAATAAGAAAACTCCTGCATACATGCATACACGTAACCTATATTGCATATTTTTGTGTTTGTTCTGTTTTGTGTAAACAGATGTTGAAGACGGAAAAGAGTGAGCAGTAAGCCAATCAGAGATAGTAAAAACACAGTATTTGATCTGGGCAGTAATCTGAAGATTGAGGTCCCAATGAAGTTAAGTTCCGGGTATGGGTCTCGGAGGGCGAAGTCCACATCACATCATATCAGCTTGGGGGCGAAGCCATATCGGCTGAGGAGCGAGGCTCCATATTATATCAGCTTGGGGGCGAAGCCCATATCGGCTGAGGAGCGAGGCTCCACATCACATTACATCAGCTTGGGGGGCGAAGCCCATATCGGCTGAGGAGCGAGGCTCCACATCACATTATATCAGCTTGGGGGCGAAGCCCATATCGGCTGAGGAGCGAGGCTCCACATTGTACCAGCTTGGGGGCGAAGCCCATATCGGCTGGGGAGCGAGGCTCCACATCACATCATGTCAGCTTGGGGGCGAAGCCCATATCGGCTGAGGGGCGCAGCTCCACATCACATCATTTTGCAGGCGAGGCCCACATCATCAGCAGTATCGAGATGCGTCTCAGGATCGAGGTCCACTGCAGTATCAGCTCAGCTCGAGGCAGCTAGCTAGCCAGGTAAGTAAAAAATGCATTGCATAGACTTTGATAGGACTGTTATTGTCACACACTGCACAAGCCCCATCAAAGTGGGGGCGACTGTAGGCATTGTATTTTTTGCATGTGAAACCCGATGATGAGTCTCATTTGGAGGCACTACCTTTTGAGTCACGGAAGCCGCGGGAAACGGATATCGGAAGGGGAAATTCAGAATAAACAAGGTTCACTGTTTTCGTTCGTGCTGCGTTCGTGTATGCGTTCGAACGGAAAACAGATTGCGGGTGTTCGTGTCGCGTTCGAGGAAGCGTTCGAACGGTGTCGGTAATTCTGGTTTTGCT
The DNA here is from genome assembly GCA_019454045.1 of Zanthoxylum bungeanum. Classification (NCBI taxonomy): domain Eukaryota; kingdom Viridiplantae; phylum Streptophyta; class Magnoliopsida; order Sapindales; family Rutaceae; genus Zanthoxylum; species Zanthoxylum bungeanum. The sequence continues at coordinate 24,240 of SKCR01043115.1, forward strand.
GCTAGCCTCAACCCAAGCCCAATTAGCCCACCAAGCCCATAAGACACATCCTAATTAAATCAAATATTAATAAATTAAAAGTCAATTAAATAAAATATTTAAACCATTTACCTAATCTAAACCATTCAAATATAATCATACCAAGTTAAAATCAATCAACCAATATATTATTCCCAAACTTAAAATATTGTATTCCTAAACCAAGCCAATCAAATATTCAACCTTCCCTATCTAGCCAAGATTTGTCCCCCATCAATCTAATCCTTTCCTTATCCAACACCAAATCAAATCCCTCTTTAATTAGTCAAATCTCTTTCCTTGTCAAGCCTAGCCCTTCTCTATATAAACAACCCTTCACCAACCTTCTCAACCCTAGCTAGCTCATACACAACACACAGGAAAATTACAGGAAGAACACACCCAAAAACAGTAAGCAAAAGAATACAGAGGAAACGGCAGTGAAACCACAAGGAAACAGCAGCAAAACGGACTCGAAACAGTAGCTTGAGCGGCAAAACAGCGAAGGAAAAGGCAAACCAGTGAACCAGAAAAGTTGCGGAGCTTTACCCCTTCCGATCTTCGTGAAACGCGAGTCCGAGAGACGGCTTAAAAGGTTAGACCTGAGGGTACTTTTCACACTCATCTTTATTTGATTTTTGTTATTTATTTTGATTGTATTTTACTTGTTTGTTAAATCTTGTTTGTGTATGATGTGTGTTGTGGGTATTGGATGAATGGAAGAGTGTCGTCTCTTGTGGTATATAGGATGGAAACCCAGACGTAAATTCCGTAGCCGAATCTGAATGGACGGTAGTGCGGTCTGTACTTGGGACACAACTCCACGTACCGCTTGAGTAAACGGCACCCTCTTTTGTTTTGTGTTGCTTTTGTTTATTTTTCGTCACTTGAATTTTGTATGTTGTTTATTTATGCATGATTCAATCGAGCGCATGGGCTTAGTAAGTGGAATGAAAAATCCCCTATGGGGAGGGGTTAAAGCCTTTTACCACGATGCTTTGCCGCGCCGGTTGATGTGTGTTCGGTTGGATGCAAGATACGTTCAATCGGGCATACTTAGTTTGATATTATTGTCTTTATCTTTTTATGCATGGTTCAATCAAGCGCATGGGCTTAGTGAGTTAGTCCAAAGGTCCTCTATTTGAGAGACAAAGAGCCTAAAAGGCCACCTTTGTGACATTACTTCGCCCGTTGGACGAAGTGTGTTTGGGTTGAATGTACGTTCAATTGGGCATACGAAGTCCTACACTTTTATTGTCTTTATTTCATGTGTTGTGATGTGACGCGCATGGGCTTAGTATGTTGGTCTAAAGGTCCTCTCTTTGAGAGACCAAGAGCCCCAAAAGGCCACCTTTACGGCAGTACTTCGCCGCGCCCCTTTATTTTGTTGTTTATGTATTGCGTCCCATTTCATGCATCAGGTCTGTTCCCGTTCGAACGCCTTTACGAACGCAACTCGAACGCGCATGCATTTTGCCTTATCATGCATCAGGTCTCATTTCCGTTCGAACGCGTTCACGAACGCCATACGAACGTGAGCATTCTGTTTCATTTCTGTTCGAACGCGTTAACAAACGCCATACGAACGTGAGCATTCTGTTTCATTTCCGTTCGAACGCGTTATCAAACGCCACACGAACGCGAACCTTCTGTTTACCGTTCGAACGCGTTTACGAACGCTACACGAACGCGTACACACTGAACTAAGTCTGTCTTATCATATTCATGCATAATTGCCTCTTGGTTGATCTTTCTTGTATTATGTAGCCAATCATATTATTTGTATTCCTGCATTTATCCATTCTATGTGTTCTTGGGATGATATTCAAGCATGATTAGGCTGTTAGCATGTTATTTGGTTAATAGGTTCATGAGATAGTACTCAAGCATGATTAGGTTGTTCTTAGTTTTCCATATCATATGATCGAGAAATGTTCATGAGATTGCCATGTGATGTTGCATGTTGTGATGACTAATTCCCTGCATGTAGAGTTAGAAGCATGATATTCTTAGGAATAAGTGTTACTTAAGCCTGATTAAATTATTATGTAAATCCTTTCATTACAAGTGGCATGAGTAAGGGACCATTCCGAACCCAACGGTTTGAGGTCTTCCCTTGCGAGGGGTGAGTGCGGCCTTAAATCTTTGTCCCGGTTCACACCGGGTGGCGACTCCATTATTCTCCGGTTTAGTCCCTCGTGGCTATTCCGTACTCCCGACCGGGCCGCGAGCCGGGACAGCATGCGTCGCCCCAGATTTCTGTGTTCCCACACAAGGCTTAGTTGATTCAGAGGAAAAAGGTTAGGAAAATATATTGGATATATTGGCATATATATTGTATATATGTTTCGGACTTGGAGGTCCGCCTACCGGATCTAGGAATTGGATGAGATGCAATTGATCTTAGAGATCTACCTAGTTAAATATCATACATCATGTTGGCCAAAGTCAAGGTTATGTGTTATTTAACGGGATCCTAGCCACTAGGAAACTAGATTTCCCGAGTACTCAACAGAGGGTTAGAGGCTCGCCGAAAAATAGTGGGATGCCAGTATTGAATTTGCAATTTCGTTCAAATACTCGGCCTTACGCGCTTTCAAATTATTTCGTCATAATATATATTTATTAGTTGGACTAATATTTTATTATTTTTCTTGTAACAGATGGACTGTACCCATACATCGTTAATTGAATAGTTTGACTATTGCAATTAAGATGACAGGAAAGTTGAGCATTAGAGATATTATCATGGGCGACAATGTCTTTAATGGCGCGAACTTTCAAGATTGGGACATGAATCTCAGGATTGTCCTGGGATCCGAGAAGTTACTCTACACTATAGAGAGACATCTTGGGCCTAAGCCTAGATCTGATCAGATAGTTGAGCTAGAGCTTTGGAAGACTCATAGCGATGACAACTTCACTGCTCAATCTATAATGTTTGCTGCTATGAATCAACAATTCCGTCATCAGAACAAGGGATTGGATCCCTATAATATGATGGCGAAGTTGCATGATCTTCATCGATCTAATCTTAGATCGCAGATATATGAGTTGCAGAAGAAGCTCTTTCGCGCTCGCATGTCAGAGGGTACATCTGTTGAGTACCATGTGTCGCAGATGATTACTGACATTGAGCAGCTGGGACAGATGGGCATTGTCTTCGAGGCTGAGACTTCTATAGATTTGATCTTACAGTCTCCCCCCGACACTTGGAGTGGGTTCATCATGAACTACAATATGATGAACCAAGACCAAACTCTTGGAGAGTTAATGTCCACACTGCGCGAAGCAGAAAAAGAGCTCCTAAAGGGCAATAAGCGCGAGGCGCACTTCGCTTCAACATCTCAGCTCCCAAGGCTTGGCCTAAGGCGACTGGAGGTGTAAAGAAGAAGAAGAAGAAGAAAGGCAAGGCCAAATCGTCAAAACCTTCTGGGAAGGGTAAGGATAAATCCAAGATGTATGTCTGCAGTGCGGCAAGCAGGGTCACTGGAAGCGTGACTGCCTCGAGAACAAGACACACATGAAGGAAATCAAAGCGGGCAAGGCACCGGCTTCAGGTATGTTTGTTATAGAAATAAACATGTCTACTACTAGTTTTAAAAATTGGATTTTTGATTCTGGTTGTGGTACTCATATATGTACTAATGTGCAGGATCTGCAGATTAGCAGGAGACTGGCCTCAGGAGAGATTGACCTCCGCGTTGGAAATGGGACACGAGTCACTGTTTTGGCCATTGGCACTTATGTTTTGGAACTGCCCTCGGGGCATCTACTTAAACTTTCAGACTGTTATTATGTACCAGTTTGACTAGGAATATTATTTCTGTATCTATGTTAGCCCAATATGGGTATACTTTTGTATTTAGAAACACTGGGTGTTTTGTGTATAAAAATGATATGGAGATTTGCATTGCTGATGTAAATAATGGTCTCTATATTTTGAATATAAATCAATCTCAAACATATAATGTAACAAACAAAAGGCTTAAATTAAGTAACAAAGATGAAACTTATATGTGGCATTGTCGTCTGGGACACATTAATAAGACTCGCATATCCACACTTCGAAGAGTGGGTACTTGGACGGATTTGATCCAAATTCATATGACATCTGCGAATCTTGTTTATTATAGGCAAAATGCCTAAAACACCTTTTAGCGGAAAGGGTGTACGTGCCACCAAACTGTTAGCCCTCGTTCATAGTGACATTTGTGGGCCCATGTCTAGCCAGGCTAGAGGTGGATATGAATACTTCGTAACCTTTACAGATGATGCATCGCGTCATGGTTATATGTATCTTATGAGACACAAGTCGAAAACCTTTGAGAAATTCAAAGAGTTTCGACACGAAGTAGAAAAACAGACCGAAAAAAGTATTAAGACGTTACAATCGGACCGTGGTGGTGAATACTTAAGCAATGGGTTTCTTGATTACTTAAAAGAATATGGTATTCTTTCACAGTGGACTCCTCCCGGAACACCGCAATTAAACGGTGTGTCCGAACGGAGAAACCGAACTTTGTTGGACATGGTAAGGTCTATGAAGAGTCGCACAGAGCTGCCTATTTCCTTCTGGGGATATGCATTGAACAGTGCAATACTTATTTGCATAAGGTTCCGTCAAAGTCTGTTCAACAGACTCAGTATGAAATATGGACAGGAAAGAAACCGAGTTTCTCATTCCTGAAGATTTGGGATGCTGGGCATACGTCAAACGTTTGGAAGGTACCAAACTAGAACCCAAATCGGATAAATGCCTATTTGTAGGATATCCTAGGGAAACCAAAGGATATTATTTCTATCACCCACAAGAGAACAAAGTATTTGTTGCTCTACATGCGGTTTTCCTTGAGAAGGAATTCCTAAATGCAGTGGAAAGTTGGAGGAAAGTAGAACTCGATGAAAATCAGAGTGATACTGTTCTTGGCACAGAATCCTTAACGAAACATGAACAGTCCATCAGGGATGAGGCTATACCACAATCTTCGAATACACAAGAACCGCGTAGGTCTGAGAGAGTCAGAAAACAACCTGAGAGGTATGGGTTTCTGATCTCACCTCATGTGGATATTAATCTTATTGAGGAAGACGAACCGGCTATGTATGAGGAAGCGATACAAGGTATCGACTCCGGTTTATGGCAAGATGACATGAAGTCCGAAATGGATTCCATGTACACCAAGTTTGGACACTGGTTGATGCACCAAAAGGTGTAAAGCCTATTGGTTGCAAATGGGTCTTCAAGAGGAAGACCGACATGGATGGCAACATACAAACGTACAAAGCTAGGCTTGTAGCGAAATGGTATCGTCAACGACATGGTGTCGATTACGACGAAACTTTTTCACTCGTTGCCATGATTAAATCCATTCGGATTATGCTTGCTATTGCTGCATATTTCGATTACGAGATATGGCAGATGGACGTCAAAACCGTTTTCCTTAACGAAAACCTTTTGGAGGATGTTTATATGCAACAGCCTGATGGTTTTGTCGTACCAAGACTTGCAAACAAGGTTTGTAAGTTAAATCGATCCATTTATGGATTGAAGCAAGCATCGCGTTCTTGGAACCAACGTTTTGATGAGATCATAAAAGAATATGATTTCGTTCAAAACGAGGATGATCCTTGTGTATATAAGAAGGTTAGTGGGAGCGCACTGACATTCATTGTCCTTTACGTTGATGATGTATTGCTTATTGGCAATAACATTCCTATGCTACAATCGGTTAAAGTTTGGCTTTCATTAAAATTATCCATGAAGGATCTGGGAGAAGCAGCCTTTATTCTAGGAATAAAGATCTACCGGGATAGATCTAGAAAGCCGCTTGGACTCTCCCAGAGCACATATGTTGACAAAGTGTTGAAGAGATTCAACATGGATTAGTCTAAGAGGGGACTGTTGCCAGTGTCACATGGTGTCACTCTATCTAAGGACAAGTGTCCTAAAACTCAAGATGAGAGAGACAACATGAGTCTGATCCCGTTCGCCTCGGCAGTCGGATCGATCATGTATGCCATGATATGTATGCAACCTGATGTCTCGTATGCTTTGAGCATGTGTAGTTGCTATCAGGCCGATCCAGGTGAAGGTCACTAGATGGCGGTTAAGAATATCCTTAAGTATCTTAGACGAACTAAGGATGCTTTCTTAATCTATGGAGATGGAGAACTTGAGGTAACTGGGTATACCGATGCAAGTTTCCAAACCGATAAAGACTACTGCAAGTCGCAATCCGGGTACATATTTTGTTTGAACAACATAGCAGTAAGCTGGAAATCTTCCAAGCAAGAGACTGTTGCCGATTCAACAATAGAAGCGGAATACATTTCTGCAGCTGAAGCAGCAAAAGAGGCAGTTTGGATCCGTAAATTCCTAATTGGATTAGGAGTAGTTCCGTTCCATTGTATTGTGACAATAACGGGGCTATAGCACAGGCTAAGGAACCGCGGTCTCATCAATGATCCAAGCATGTTCTTCGATGTTTCCATCTGATTCGTGAGATCATACATCGTGGCGATGTGAAGATCGAGAAGGTCACATCAGAGGACAACATTGCAGATCCGCTGACGAAAGCTATTCCTCAGCAAAAGTTTGAGCGACATGTACATAGTTCAGGTGTTAGATGTTTGAGTGACTGGCTATAGGCCAAGTGGGAGATTGTTGGACAATTATGACCCATAATGTCACTATTTGTAAAAGACATTGTGGTTTTTGTACAAATTAACTATGTGACAATGGAAATTGCATTTTATCATTTTGTAATTTGATTACTTGAATATATAAATGATAAAAGTCCTTATGATTAGTTCCGGATTATAAGATATGAGACAATATCAATCCATAAAGGTTTAATCATTAAATATCCCTAGTCGTAGTATTATCGAGACTGGACATCGATAATGTGAAAGATACTAGTATTGCACTTGTGCGTGTTATGAAAGCATAACAACATAGTTCTCATATATTTAAGTATTGGATACGTATGCAAGTGTGATAGGAGGTTGTGTTTACCGATGGTACGGAAACAGCTTCGCTCTGTATAGACCCCTCGGAATCCCATTGGTAGTATGACTATGTGTCTATGGGAATCCGAATCAGGGTAGGTGTATTTGGTCTTAACTTGAGACTTGCATCGCTAGTACTTGCGACAATCAATACGGTTTGGTTTTGGTCGTCCGGGACTTTCACAGGTTTTGTGTACGCCTCTTCTGGGTTTATTGAGAATCGTAGTGTATTGGGTGTGATGTCAAGACGGAAGTATCACTTCAGTCATATGGAGATGATGATCACGTAGGGATACAGAACTGGTACTCTAATGTGTTGCAACCATCGGGATAATATGACAAGGTCATGATTATCTGATTAAAGAGACTAGTTGCTTGTGATCCGATATATACTTCATACGGGGTAGACACTATTCCAGCCTCATGCCTTGCATGTGACATCCGATACTGGATCGTAATACGCAATACTTAGTAATACTGGATCGTAATCCTTGTTGGGGGAGGTATTCCCCTTTTCAAGTTCAAATTGACTTATCTAAACAAGACTTAGTGGCGTCTCCATTGCTAGCATAATACAATATGATTTCATGCTTGTGGTTATCATGGACATTTACTATATGGTCATTTTAGTCATTTTACTCTCTTGTAACCCTAACTATATAACTCTCCTTTGTAAATTTTATCAGGATGAATGTAATATACAACATTTTGAAAGAGAGAAAAGCTTGAGCTTTCCATGGCTATGGCCGAACCCTTGTTGAGGGAGGGATTCCCCTTTTCAAGTTCAAATTGACTTATCTAAGCTTGGCAACTTAGTGGCGTCTCCATTGCTAGCAAAATACAATCTGATTTCATGTTTGTGGTTATCATGGACGTGAGTTTCATGGTGGTTAGGCGCTGATCTTGGTTGGGTTTTGTTCCTACAAAATCAGTATTCAAAGTTCTTGGGGTTTTGAGAAAGATGCTTGGGGGTTTGCTTGGTTTCCAACCCAAGTGAGTTCTTGTCAGTCATCTTCTTGTTCGGCTTTCGTTTGCTACTTCAGTTTACTACATTTGGTGGGAGAAGAATGCCCGCATGCGTGATGTGACCCATTGTCCTATCTGTGCTCTTCTTTATGATATTGTGTTTACTGTCCGGACTAATGCCGGTTTACTGCGGAGGGTGAAACCATCTTATGATAATAAATGGCTTCACCTTTCTTGGCGCCTGCCTGATGACATTTTCTGATGGTTTTGTTTTGTTTGTAGCCTTTCAGGTTTTTGCTACGAGGGTCTATCCTCTCTAGTTTTTTGGGGTTTACCCCTTTTTAGCTTTTAGCTTTGTTGCTATGAGGGTCTGTCTCCTCTAGCTGTCTGGGGTATGCTCTTGTGCTTTTGTTTCCTTTTGTTAAGTACCTTATCCAAAAAAATAAAAATTGAGACCCCTAAGTTCTTCCCATGTCTAAACCGGTCTCTCATAGTTTCTCCTCCGAGTAGAAACAATATGATCCCACCAAATCATAGCATAATCAGTAAACTCAATTGCTGCCAGATTGATCTTTTTCTCGTCTGAGTAGTGATGACAGTTGAAAATCAGCTCAATTTTCCTTTCACATTCTAAGTAAGCATCGGGATCATTCTTACCCTGAAAGGTTGGTATCTTGATCTTGATGCTACCTAGATCACCATCTACATCTCCTCGTCTACCATATCCCCTCCGATCATAATCCCCTCTTCTGTCATCAAATGCACCTCTACCATCAAATCATCTTTCCCTCCTATCAAACCGTCTATTAGGCCTCCTATCATGCCCTGGCTGAAATCTCTCCTCCACATCATCAAGACCATCAGAATCATCAAACTCATTTTTAGCTTCCTCTTCATATAATGGTACATATTGTGGTGGTACACGTCGAGGTGGCACATTCTGAGGTGGTGGTACATTCAGAGGTGGTGGTATATGCTGGGGTGGTGGTGCTCTGGGACCACTACCAGTTTGAATACTCTTTACACTCTTAGACAATCTCTCCAAAGCAGTATTCATATTCTCCATCATATCTGTAAATTTTCTATCTAAAGCCTCAAGATTTTCATCAATGGTTAGACCTGCTGACGCGGAACTCACTTGGATGTTTAAGGCCAAGCAAACCCCTCGCAACGGATAGAACGCCAAGCACCGTGAATTTGATTTTGTAGGAACAAAACCTTCCAAGGCCACAAACAAGACCCACAAAGAACTTGTCTTTGAGAACCCTTAAGATGATTCCTTGCAGTGTTATGCTAGCACATAGACGCCACCAAGGTCGCCACGACTTAGATAAGTCAAAGCTGAAACAAAGGGGAATCCCTCCCTTAAGCTTGAAATTCGTTCATAGCCATTTTTCTTTGAAGAAATTCGAAATTTGTGTGTTACTATTGAAGAAGACAAAGTTTACAATATATATGATAAGGCAAATTTACTAAAATGCCCTTCAAAAGGTAAAAAGACCAAAAGGTCCTAAAACTACCCAATGGCTACATAAAGCTAAATCCATGAGTAGTCATTTACTAAAAATATTACAAATATCCCCACCAAGATCTTTATGCAAGTGGCAAAAAGATCAAAAATAAAAATTCAACAAAAGGGGCATATTTTCTAAAGAATGCCTAATAGGTCCTTTAACTAACTAACTTAGTTCTAATCCAATTTGACCCAAATGATCTAGCTAACTAAGTTACAAATAGCCTAACTAGAGTCAACATGTCAAGCAAAGGGTCAAAATACAATCTGATTTGGCCGAATTACATATAAGGCATAAAATGGCCAAATTCTTCAAAATGGTCCTATCTTCAAAATCGGCTATTGTGCATCTTCTAGAATGACTTGGGCCACGTGAAATAGCTTTGGACCCACTCAATTGAAGCCATCATGTGACGCCAATATGCCCTAGGGTTGTCTGTCACACTCGGCCATGGCATCCTATGCTAGTCCCGTCATTGCGTCTCTGATCTTCTTAGCTTTTTGGCGTGTGATTGGCCCTGTTGGAACTTACAAAGGCTCTACCATGTTACTGGCTGTGACATCTAATGTTCCTTGAGTGGCTGGATTCGTGTCACCTGCCATCTCAACACTAAACAAACAGATTAGAAATAACAAGAAAGTAAAACAAATATGTAAATCCTCACAATCTCACATGTTTACACTCGAATGATATCACTCCACTCGTGTTTACACTCTATTGGCTTTTACCCGATACTATGTGTAGACACTGTATTTTTACATAAAGCCCAATGATGAGCCTCGTATGAAGGCACTACCCGATAAGTTACGGAAGTCGCAGGAAACGGACGTTGGAAGGGAAAATTCAAAAATAAGTACATCATCAGGTTTAATTCGTTTGTTTAGTCTCGGGTTCGCTCGATGGATCTCTATTTTAAATGTTAGCCTCGGCCTAAAATCCCCGCAACCCACAAAAGGCCACACACCATAGCCACACATAACCAAGCAAATACCAAACCGACCAAGCAGCGGGCCTTATTCTCTCCATTGACCGACAAAAAACAAAACTATAAACAAACAAAGATAAACCCTAAACTCACGTAGCCCACTCACACATATACGTTAAAGCACACACACACCTTTCACATACTCACTGCTGACACATATACACAACCGACCAAATAACACCAAAACACCAATTAACAAATAGCCCCACTGACCGAATACTCTCAACATAAATAAAGCAGCCCTCCACGTGAAAACAGAAGCCAAAATTGTGAGTCAGATCACCAAAAAACCCGCAGAAAAAACACCCCGAAACAGCATAAAAACACTCCCAAATCAGTGAAGGAAACTGACCCAAAAATACAGCCTAAACCGAGACAAAACCAGTCTAAAATCTCACCAAACAGTCCACAAAAAATTGTTGGCTTCAAATGGGAAGATTTGGAAAGGGTGAAGGCAATTCAGGATTGGCCAACAACAACAGTGACAAAAGTCCGAAGCTTCCATGGATTAGCAAGCTTCTACCGTAGATTTGTTAAAGACTTCAGTAGTATTGCAGCACCACTAACTGAAGTAGTGAAGAAAACTGTTGGCTTCAAATGGGAAGAAGAGTAGAAGCGTGTATTCCAGGATCTTAAAATGAAGTTGTGCAGTGCACCAGCCTTGGCACTACCCAACTTTGAGAAGACATTTGAGATTGAGTGTGACGCATCCGGGATAGGCATTGGAGCAGTTCTTATGCAAGAAAAACGACCAATAGCCTACTTTAGTGAGAAGCAGAATGGAGCAGTTTTGAGGTACCCCACATATGACAAGGAGTTGTATGCGTTAGTGAGAGCACTTGAGACTTGCCAGCATTATTTGTGGCCTCGAGAGTTTGTGATCCATACAGATCATGCATCATCGAAGAATTTGAAGGGCCAAGGTTAGCTGAACAAACGACACGCAAAATGGTTAGAGTTTATTGAGACATTTCCATATGTTATCCACTACAAACAAGGTAAGGAAAACATTGTCGCCGATGCACTATCGCGAAGGTATACTTTACTTACTTCATTGAGTGCAAGAATGCTTGGGTTTGAATTTATTAAAGAACTTTATGTTAGTGATACTGACTTTAGTACTATCTATGATGCATGTGAAAAGTCTGCTTTTAGTAAATTCTACCAACATGATGGGTTTCTGTTTAGGGAGAATAGATTATGCATTCCTATTATAGCATGCGTGAGTTGTTAGTGAGGGAAGCGCATGGGGGAGGTTTAATGGGGCACTTGGCATTGCCAAAACCTTAGGGGTATTGAGTGAACATTTTTATTAGCCTAAAATGCGGAGAGATATTGAGAGTTTGTGTGATAAGTGCTTAACTTGTAAACATGCTAAATCTAAGGTTATGCCTCATGGGTTGTATACATCATTGCCTATACCTAGTGGGCCATGGGTAGATGTATCGATGGACTTTATATTGGGTTTACCTAGGACTATGAAGGGTAGAGATTCCATCTTTGTAGTGGTTGATAGGTTCAGTAAGATGGCACACTTTATAGCATGTCATAAAACTGATGATGCCACTAACATTGCTGACTTGTTCTTTAGAGAAGTAGTACGACTCCATCGGATTCCAAGGAGTATAGTTTCAGATCGTGATGTTAAATTCCTTAGCCACTTTTGGAAAGTTTTATGGGGTAAGTTGGGAACTAAACTTTTGTATTCTACTACTTGCCACCCCCAAACTGATGGCCAGACCGAGGTTGTTAATAGGACTTTGACTCAGTTATTGCGTACTATTATCAATAAGAACTTAAAAACTTGGGAGGACTGTTTTCCTTTTGTTGAATTTGCATATAATCGTAGTATTCATTCCTCTACATCTTACTCACCATTTGAAATTGTTTATGGTTTTCAGCCACTAACTACATTAGATTTGTTACCATTGCCTATTGATGAGCATGCAGGGTTAGATGGAAAAAGGAAAGCCGATTTGGTGAAGCATATAAATGAGAAAGCCAGAGAGCAAATACAGCGAAAGAATGAGCAATATGCTTCTCATGCTAATAAGGGAAGAAAGCGTGTGGTATTTCAGCCTGGAGATTGGGTTTGGGTACACATGCGTAAAGAGAGATTTCCTGAACAACGTAAATCTAAGCTACAACCGAGAGGGGATGGTCCATTTCAAGTCTTGGAACGGATTATTAACAATGCATACAAGCTGGATTTACAAGGTAAGTATAATGTGTCTGCTACATTTAATGTTTCTGACTTAACTCTTTTTTATGCAGGTACAGATTCGAGGTCGAATCCCTTTCAAGAGGGGGAGGATGACATGATCCAGGCCGACAACAAAGCAAAAGACCCATTACAAGTACCAGAAGGGCCAATTATGAGGCAGAGGACCAAAAGACTCAGAGAAGCAATGGCGGGATTAGTTCAGAGTGTTATGGCCGATTGCAACAAACAAATAGAGATGCATGTGGGCTTAGAGAGGGCCCAAAGCCACTTCATTTAGCCCAAATCAGTTCTGAATGAAGGTTCACAGGCATTTGAAGACTTTGGTATTTTTATAATTTAGCCTTTAGGGGCATTGTTGTCTTTATGCCTTTAGGGTTTCTCTTTGTAACACTATTTATATTTTCTTTCTTTTTCTTTTTGGGGACAATAAACGAAATTTGTAAACACAAAATCTTAAAGCTTTGGCTATGGCCGAATTCTTGTAAGGGAGAGATTCCCCTTTTCAAGTTAAAATCGACTTATCTAAGTTTGGAAAACTTAGTGGCGTCTTCATTGGTAGCAAAACACTACAAGGAATCATCTTAAAGGTTCTCAAGGGCAAGTTCTTTGTGGGTCTTCTTTGTGGCCTTGGAAGGGTTTTGTTCCTACAAAATCAAATTCGCGGTTCTTGGGGTTCTGTCTGTTGCTTGGGGTTTGCTTGGATTTCGAATCCAAGTGTGTTTCTTGTCAAGAGGTGAAGCCATTTATTGTCATAAGATGGTTTCACCCTCCGCAATAAGCTAGCACGAGTCTGAACAGTATACAAGAAATTCTGCCATAGCCAAAGTATAAGCTTTTGTGTTTTCTTACAAATTTCGTGATTAACCTAAAATGAAGAAGAAGGGAAGCTTAAATAGTGTTACAAAAAGAAACCCTAAAGGCATAAAGACAACAATGCCCCTAAATACAAAATTATAAAAATACCAATGTCTTTAAGTCTTCAAAGGCCTATGAAGCTTTATTCAGAACTGATTTGGGACAAGTGAAATGGCTTTGGGCCCTCTCCATTGAAGCCCACGTGTGTCTCTATTTGTTTGTTGTAGTTGGCCAAAAAACTCTGAACTAATCCCGACATTGCTTCTCTGATTCTTTTGGCCTTCTGTCTTGTGATTAGCCCTTCTGGTACTTGCAAGGGCTCCATTGTGTTGCTGGACATGTCCTTTGATGCTCCGTGTGTGGCCTGGATCATGTCACCTTCTGTCAGATCCTTCTAGTATGTTGGAGGATGAGTTGGTTTGGGAGGATGATGGTAGATGGATGTTTCAGTGAGCAGTGCTTCGAATACTATGAGGACGAGGGGTACTTTGATGCATTGGTATCGGGTTGTTTGGTTTCTTAAGTCTATTATGCGCCATTCTTTTCTGCTCTGGTTGACTATTCATGGTGGCCTTTGTACTCATGATCGACTGATGAGTTTCGGTATTTCTGCTTGCTCGAGATGTGTCCTTTGTGGTTGTTCCGGGGAGGATGTTGATCACATTTTCTTCCAATGGTCCTTCTCTTCGCAGGTTTGGACGACTGTGTTGGCCATGTGTGGGTTAGATTGGAGTTCTCTAGTTTGGATGCAGACTATTGAGTGGATGTATCAGTACATCGATGACTCCTTATGCCATCTTCTTGTTCGGATTTCATTTACAGCTTCAGTTTACTACATCTGGAGGGAGAGGAAAGCCCGCACTCATGATGTGCCTCCTCGCCGCTTCAGTGTTCTACTCACTGACATTGTGTTTTCTGTTCAGACTCGTGCTAGTTTATTACGGAGGATGAAACCATCTTATGATAATAAATGGCTTCATATTTCCTGGAACCTGTCCGATGACATCTTCTGATGGTCTTGTATTGTTTGTAGCCTTTTGGCTCTTCTGCTATGAGGGCATGTCCTCTCAAGTTTTCTGGGGTATGCCCCTTTGCTTTTGTACATTTTTGGTTAATAAACTTACTTTATCCAAAAAAAAACACTGACCATTTTCTTCCTGTGTCCATTTCATCTCTTTTGCAGGAATTCAGTGATGTGCTTACTGAGGACATTCGTAGTGGGCTTCCACTCATTAGAGGTATTGAGCACCAGATAGATTTCATACCTGGTGCAGTCATTCTGACATGATTCTCATAGCATAAGAATCACTCAGCTCAGAGATACATTCCCAACTGCATCAACGACACAATTTGAGCATTTTGACGAATCAAGTCCAACACCAAAAATTCGGCCAAGACTCTTAATGGGTTTGAGACACATCATTTGGGCCTTGTAAATAGAACTGAGACGAATCCAGCCACTCAAGGAACATTAGATGCCACAACCAGCAATATGGTATAGCTTTTGCAAGTGCCATCAGGGCTAATCACATGCCATAGAGCTAAGAAGATCAGAGACGCAATGGCGGGGTTAGCACAAAATGCCATTGTCGAGTGTGACAGACAACTCCAAGGCATAATGACACGAATCCAGCCACTCAAGGAACATTAGATGTCACGATTAGCAATATGCTAGAGCCATTGCAAATGCCATCGGGGCCAATCACACACCAGAGAGCTAAAAAGATCAGAGACGCAATGGCGGGGCTAACACAGAATGCCATGGTCGAGTGTGACAGACAACTCCAAGGCATAATGGCAACACATGAGGGCTTCTATGGAGTGGGTCCAAAGCTATTTCACTTGACCCAAGTCATACCAAATTAACGCACCAGCAATCCTGAAGTCAAGTACATTTTTTATGGATAAAACTGGTTCAAGTCCAACACCAAAAATTTGGCCGAGACAAGATTTATTGTGCTTCAAAACACATCATTGAGTCTATATACATGAAAGCCACGAATTTTGGGGCTATTTTGGTCAATGAGACATTTAGATATGGCTTTGAAAAACTTGCCACCTTTGTTGGAATTTTATGATTTTGTTGTTTTTCCTTTTGTTAATTTTTTTTGGAAAAGTTGTTGATGTCTTTAGCGACCTTGTTTGACATTTTTGTTATGTTGTGTAGTTTATTAAATGAATATTAAGGACATAGCGTTTAAATAGCCATTAGTTAGCCATTAAGGATGTTTTGGTCATTTTATGTCTATTAGGGTTTCTTTCTTTATACTATATAAACTCTTATCTTCTTAATGGAAAGAAAATCACATATTTTCGAATTTATCTTCATCTTGAAAGCTTGGCTTTGTCCAAAATTGCTTAAGGGAGGGATTATCCTTATTTCATGCAATCGGCTTATCTAAGGCGTGCCAACCTTAGTGGCGTCTCCATGCTAGCAGAACACTACAAGGAATCATCTTAAGGGTTCTTAAAGACAAGTTCTTTGTGGGTCTTCTGTGTCCTTGGAAGAGTTTTGTTCCAACAAAATCAAATTTGCGGTGCTCTGGGTTCTATCCATTGCGAGGGGTTTTCTTGGCCTTAAACATCCAAGTGAGTTCTGCGTCAGGAAGCCCACGGAATTTGGAGGATTTTGTGCAAAAATGATGATTTTTTCATTTTGGAAAAAGGTGCCTCTTTTGTTGACTTTTTAATTTTTATCTTTGTAATGTTGACTAATTATGACTTTAGTAAACATTTGTAACTAAGTTAGCTAAGTCATTTAGTTAGATTTGATTATAACAAATAGTTAGCAAAAGGGACCTAATAGGTATTATTGTAAAAGTTATGTCTTTTGTTGACTTTTCCTTTGATATTTTTGAAACTTGTTTTAAATATCTTAGCTTAGATATTTGTAATAAGTAGTAAATGAATACTTAGGGCTTTTTAGCTTTATGTGGCCATTGGTTAGTTTTAGGTATTTATGGTATTTTTACCTTTTAAGGGCATTTTAGTAAATTTTCCTTGTCCTATATATTGTAAGCTTTGTCTTCTTCAAAATTTCGAATTTCTTCAAAGAAAAATGGCTATGGTCGAATTTCAAGCTTAAGGGAGGGATTCCTCTTTGTTTCACCTTCGACTTATCTAAGACATGTCAACCTTGGTAGTGTCACATTCTGACGCGGAACTCAATTGGAGGATTAGGCCAAGCAAACCCCTCGCAACGGATAGAACCCCAAGAACTGCGAATTTGATTTTGTAGGAACAAAACCCTTCCAAGGCCACAAAGAAGACCCACAAAGAACTTGCTATTGAGAACCTTTAAGATGAATCCTTGTAATGTTTTGCTAGCAATGGAGATGCCACTAAGTTTGCCAAACTTAGATAAGTCGATTCAAACTTGAAAAGGGAAATCCCTCCCTTACAAGAATTCGGCCATAGCTAAAGCTTTAAGCTTTTGAGTTTTACAAATTTTGTTTATTGTCCTCAAAATGAAAAAGAAAGAAGCTTAAATAGTGTTACAAAGAGAAACCCTAAAGGCATAAAGACAACAATGCCCCTAAAGGCTAAATTACAAAAATACCAAAGTCTTCAAAGGCTTGTGAAGTTTCATTCAAAACTGATTTGGGCCAAGTGAAGTGGCTTTGGGCCCTCTCTATTGAAGCCTAGATGCGTCTCTATTTGTTTGTTGCAATCGGCCATAAAACTCTGAACTAATCCCGCCATTGCTTCTCTGAGTCTTTTGGTCCTCTGCCTCGTAATTGGCCCTTATGGTACTTGTAATGGGTCTTTTTCTTTGTTGTCGGCCTGGATAATGTCACTTAGTCACTTTTGGAAAGTTTTATTGGGTAAGTTAGGAACTAAACTTTTATATTATACTACTTGCCATCTCCAAACTGATGGGCACACCGAAGTGGTTAATAGGACTTTGACTCAGTTATTGCGTACTATAATCACTAAGAACTTAAAAACCTGGGAGGATTGTTAGCCTTTTATTGAATTTGCATATAATTGTAGCATTCATTCTTCTACATCTTAGTCACCATTTAAAATTGTTTATGGTTTTCAGTCACTAACTCCATTAGATTTGTTACCATTGCCTGTTGACGAGCATGCATGGTTAGATGGAAAAAGGAAAGACGATTTGGTGAAACACATACATGAGAAAGCAAGAGAGCACATA
>SKCR01043116.1:0-41955 GCA_019454045.1 Zanthoxylum bungeanum
ACACATAATTTAGTGTTCCAGGTTAGTAAACCGATTTATTACACAAACATAAAATAATCACTTCATCTTTTAAATGATATTAGAATGATTCACAACCCTGGATCTTTGTGTCTTTTATTTTCTTTAGTATTTTCTTTTATCTTTTTATTTATTTATTTAGAAAATCTTTAATCAACCAAATCAATCAAGCAATCAATTCCATTCTCTCCTATAATTAGATATTTGTAAATAAATAGATTCAATAATTAATAACAACAGTAGAAATTAAGTCCTCGTGGGATCGATATTTTTATACTACTTGAACGATACGTGCGCTTGCGTTATACATGTGTGTTTACGCCGGTCAATTGTCAAGCGCACAGGAATTTGAATCATTTACCGCATACAGAATTGCACGGGTTGTCAGAACCGTGGCCTTTCTCAGCATGGGGAATTGATATGATCGGAGAGATTCGGCCGAATGCGTCAAACGAACATCGCTTTATAGTGGTAGCAGTGGACTACTTCTCGAAATGGGTAGAAGCCGAGTCATTCCGTAATGTCACGGCAAAACAAATGGCTAAGTTCATAGCCCGGAATCTCATATGCCGGTACGGTATGCCGCATCACGTGGTTACGGACAATGGAGTCCAGTTTCAGGGAGAGACCAAGGCGATGTTACAGAAGTATGGGGTAGGTCATCATAAGTCTTCACCATACAGACCGCAGGCTAATGGAGCAGTTGAGGCAGCCAACAAGACAATAAAGACGATTCTGGCAAAGATGACAGAGACGTCACCGCGACACCCTAGGTACGGGGTTAGCACTCAGACATTTGTGGCACTCTAGGTACGGAGGCGTCACTGCGACACCCTAGGTACGGGGTTAGCATTCAGACCACAGCGACGCCCTAGGTACGGGGTTAGCACGTCAGGTACGACATGTGGACTATTCAGACATTTGTGGCACTCTAGGTACGGAGGCGTCACTGCGACACCCTAGGTACGGGGTTAGCATTCAGACATTTGTGGCTCTCTAGGTACAGAGACGTCACTGCGACACCCTAGGTACGGGGTTAGCATTCAGACATTTGTGGCACTCTAGGTACGGAGGCGTCACTGCGACACCCTAGGTACGGGGTTAGCACTCAGACATTTGTGGCTCTCTAGGTACGGAGACGTCACTGCGACACCCTAGGTACGGGGTTAGCATTCAGACATTTGTGGCACTTTAGGTACGGAGGCGTCACTGCGACACACTAGGTACGGGGTTAGCACTCAGACATTTATGGCTCTCTAGGTACGGAGACGTCACTGCGACACCCTAGGTACGGGGTTAGCATTCAGACCACAGCGACGCCCTAGGTACGAGGTTAGCACGCCAGGTATGACATGTGGACTATTCAGACATTTGTGGCTCTCTAGGTACGGAGACGTCACCGCGACACCCTATGTACGGGGTTAGCATTCAGACCACAGCGACGCCCTAGGTACGGGGTTAGCACGCCAGGTACGACATGTGGACTATTCAGACATTTGTGGCACTCTAGGTACGGAGGCGTCACTACGACACCCTAGGTATGGGGTTAGCACTCAGACAACCAACATCATCACTGCGGCACTCTAGGTATGGAGACGCAACCGCGACGCCCTAGGTACGGGGTTTAGCATTATCAACTCAGCACAGCAGGCAGACCAGGTGACAGCTGGCGAGCCAGGTAAGTAAAAATACATTGCACGTACTTTGATAGGATTGTCATTGTCACACACTGCACAAGTCCCATCAAAGTGGAGGCGACTGTAGGCATTGTATTTTTACACATTAGCCCAATGATGAGTCTCGTATGGAGGCAACTACTTCTTTAGTCATGAAAGTCGCGGGGAAACAGACGTTGGAAGGGTAAAATTGGAAAATAGAATTTTTGATGGATTTAATCTCGTTGTTTTCGCTTAGGTTGCTTGTTATACCTCCGTTTCTAAGCTCACCTTAGGCCCAAAAACTCCCATAGACCACAGACCTAACCCAAACCAAGCCCAAATACCCAAGTCAACCCAAGTCAAACCAAATCCATGCCCAAAGGATGTGATTCACGCCCAAAGCCCATTTATTTAGGTATATGCATATTTATCACATGTTTAAATCTTGTTAAATCCTTACCTAAATAAAAGAAATCAAATCAAATCATTACCAAATCAAATCCAATCCCAAATCCTAATTAGGAGATGCATTCCTTATTAGAAATCAATTAGGAGATTCCTTCCTAATCTAATTAGGAAAGTCTTCTCTCTTTGCCTATAAAAAGAGGCCTTCACCCCCCATTCAAAACCTAGCTCATACACCTCTCTCACATGCCTAAAGCACTCTCTTAAGCCTCCATTGCACGCCAAGCATCCCCCTGAAGCCTCCATTGCCGCACCTCCAAGATCCATTAGCCTCAATTGCCGCACCTTCCCTCCATCATCAACACCCTTCACGCCCAAGCCCTAAACTTAACCCTCCATTGCCGAGTTCCAGCCCCCATTCACAGCCCTAAAACACCCTCAAATAAACCTTATTCACAGCCCTAAAGTCGCACTAAACACCCTCCAAACACAGCCCCATTCGCAGCCCCAAAACAGTCCCTGAAAACACCCCACTGCACCTGTGAACTGCCGCAGTTCACCTTCTGTTCTGGTCAGTTTTTGTTGCGTCCTTAGCCCACAAAACAGTCCTAAAATCACCTAAACACCATCCCAAAAACCTCTATAAAGTTTCTCTAAAAAATCCTTACAAACGCACCCCCCAAGCCTTCAAAATCACCCAAAACAGTCCACTAAACGCCTGAAACAGCGACCTGAAATAGAACAGCGAAACAGTAGCGAAACGGACTTAAAACAGCAGCCCAAACATCAAAACAACAAGGGAAAACGGTTGAGTAGACGAGTGGGAAAAGCATCGGATCAATCTCCCTTCCAACGGACGTGTAACGCCCTTTCTTAGACGGCAAAAGAGGTTAGACCTGAGGGCACCTTTTTACTTATCTTCTTTATCTTTGTTTTATTTATTTTGATATATAATTGCATGAGAGTCGTTTGAAGCATGATGTGATTGTTGGATGAGCGGGATATGTGTCCCCTTTTGTGGTATATCGGATGGAAACCCGGACGTAAATTCCATAGCCGATTCCGAATGGACGGTAGTATGGTCTGCACTCGGGATACAATGCCACGTACCACTTAAGATACACGTATCTCGTCTCATCCTAACTTGTATTTGAGCATGTTATAGTCTTTAGGTTATTTGTTTATTATTTAAAGCATGGTTTAATTTAGTTTGTTATTTATTTGTTAAAGCATGTTTAGGTTGTTCATTATGCATGTTCTTAGTTTATGATGCGTTTGGGTAATGATTTATACATGTTGATTTAATGGTTCAATATGCTTGTTGTGTTACATTGTGTGGAGTTATTTGGAAGAAAGCATGTTAGATCTAAGTACCATTGAGCATGAATGTTGAATAGATTCGGTTAGTTTATTGCACAAATTATATCATCACAAGTGACATAAGTAAGGGACCATTCCGAACCCAACGGTTTGAGGTCTTCCCTTGCGAGGGGTGAGTGCGCCCTTAAACCTTTGTCCCGGTTCACACCGGGTGGCGACTCCATGTTATTTCGTACTTTCCAACTAGGCCGCGAGCCTAGAACAGCGTCGTCAAGTTCTGTTGTCTACAGTGTTCAAGATGGTTTGGAAAAATTATCACATTTCATTGAGCCTATTAAAAAAACACTTAATTGTATTTGGTCATATTCTCAAGTTCGGAGAGAATGAGCCAAGTTTTGTAAATTTAATGGTATTAAATTGATAAAATTTCACGAGATGTTCTAACACGTTGGAATTCAACTTATTTTCTTTTATGTCAAGCTTTGCAATACAAAGATGCATTATGTAGTTTTTTTTTTCTCTCAAAATGTTCAACATATCACACTTTTTTCTAGTCAATGAGAATTTTGTGAATTTTTTTTAGAGATTTTAAAAGTGTTTAATGATGCTACACTAAATTTTAACGAAATTTATTATCCTACCGCACATTTATTTATTCTAGAAAGTTTGAATATTGTTGGAACTCTCAATGAGCATGTTGATAATAGTGTTCCTAATGATATTGTTTTGTTTGAAGCTATTAATGTTATGAAACAAAAATGATTGAATTATTTTAGAGACATTCATTTACTTTATCTTATTCCTGCTGTTTTTGATCCTATATTTAAATTAGAAGGTTGAAATAGTGCTTTACCCGCATACTATGGATATTTAGGAATACCAGATGAAGTTGATATTACAAGAATAATAGCTAAAATAAAAATTGATTTAAAAGAGTTATTTAATGATTATATTAGAAAATATAACTTGCAATTAGTAGGACAATCTAGTAGTAGCGAAACGACCGTAATGGAATTTAAACTTAGCGCATATGATCGTTGGTTATTTCAATGAAATAAAAAACATAGAGATAACACGACTAATAACCCGGAAATAGATAATTATTTATCTACAAATTTTGGGTTTTCAATTGAATGTTTAGTTAGTAAAAATTTTCAAATCATTGAATGGTGGAACCGACATCAAAATGTATATCCTGTATTATCAATTATTACTAAAGAGATATTGACAGCACATGTTTTCACCGTTGCGGTTGAGCAAGCCTTTAGCATCAGAGGTAATATATTGGAAGTCAGACGGTCTTCATTACATCCAAGCACTCTAGAAGCAACAACATGTGTGGATGATTGGACCCAATCTGATATGAGACAATAACATGATAAATTTGAAGACTTATTCGATAATGCATCTGCAAGTGCAAGCGAAACTGGAGCTGAATGATCAACATACACGGATGTTGATTGATAATTAAATATTTAAATAATTATAAAATTACAATGGGGGAAATATCTTTCAAATCTAATGGAATTACGTGATATAAAATTACAATTGGGGAAATATCTTTCAAATGTAATGGAACTACATGCACAAATGATGATTGATAATTAAATATTTAAATAATTATAAAATTACAATGGAGGATACGTAGGCAACTTAAGTTCTTAAAAATTTAAGTTCAAGCTCTTTAATTTAATTTTTTTTAGATAAAATTTTTATTTGTAATTTAATGTAATTATGTAATGTAAGTTTATTATATTAATTCAAATTTATAATTTTAAATTACATTATTTTATTAATCTCAATTTTTTATTTTAAAAAAAAACCGAATGGAACCGGAACCGAAGTTCCAATTCCGGTTCCACATTTAATGTGGAATCGGAACCGAACTGAAATTAACTGGTCCAGAACCGAACCGAACCGCCGGCACAACTATTCATCGTTGACGTGTTTCATGATTTCATCTTCCTCATTCATCCCCTTTAACGTGGATTCTCCATTTTGACTCCATCCATAAAAGAGTTTAAAGATCAGTTAACATACTGTCATTTTTAATAACTCAACGGTTTTGCAAAAGCATAGCTAGCAAGTGAAGAACAAAATGGCAGTGCCAGGAATTTACAGAAGAGCTCTTCCCTCTCCTCCAGCTATTGAGTTCGCTTCTCCTCAAGGCAAGGTAATTAGTCGATCTATATTCAAATCCTTCTTGCTCTCTTAAGTTGGTCATGAGTTTTCTTAAATTTGATGTGACTTCTCAATCATTATACAAATCATTCAGTCAATCTTTTTATTTTCTTTATTGCAGAAACTGTTCACAGAAGCACTCGAAGGAGGAACCATGGAAGGGTTTTTCAAATTGATATCATACTACCAGACTCAATCAGAGCCCGCGTACTGCGGTCTTGCTAGCCTTGCTGTTGTCTTGAATGCCCTGGCCATTGATCCTGGAAGAACCTGGAAAGGTAATTTTTCTATTACTCAGGCATACATGTTACTGGGTTTTGGTTACTTTTTAATTTTGTTTTAGTTTCCAATTCATTTTGCAGGGCCTTGGAGATGGTTTGATGATACGATGTTAGATTGTTGTGAACCTTTAGTTAAGATTCAAGAAAAGGGAATTACATTTGGTAAAGTTGCTTGTTTGGGTTATTGTAATGGAGCTAATGTGGAAGCTTTTAGGACAACTGAAAGCTCCCTTGATGATTTTCGCAGACATGTTATTTCCTCTGCTTCTTCAGAGGATTCCCATGTCATCACCTCATATCATAGAGCAGTTTTTAAGCAGGTGTGTGTGTAATTCTATTTATAGCCTTTTTCTTATTTGTCACATGTATTTGATCTTTTATATTCTAATTCACAATTTGATTATGTATCATATTTCGTGATTATGTATAATGAAGATACAAACTTTTCTTCCTTGTTTAATTACTCAGAGTTGTTTGAAAAATTCACTGTCTTGTCTGATTGCAGACTGGAACTGGTCATTTTTCGCCAATT
Source organism: Zanthoxylum bungeanum (assembly GCA_019454045.1). Lineage (NCBI taxonomy): Eukaryota > Viridiplantae > Streptophyta > Magnoliopsida > Sapindales > Rutaceae > Zanthoxylum > Zanthoxylum bungeanum. The sequence goes on from SKCR01043116.1 coordinate 6,396, forward strand.
GGAGGCTATCATGCTGGAAAAGACATGGTTCTTATTTTGGATGTAGCTCGTTTCAAGTATCCTCCTCATTGGGTTCCTATTTCACTTCTTTGGGATGCCATGGATACTATTGATGAAGCAACAGGACATCATAGGGGGTAATTGTTCCTTTTGAGTTTACTATAGTATGGTATCTATCATACTTGAATGAGTTAGCCCATGGTTGTCAAAGGTGTGCCTATGTGGGAGGCGCAGGACATTGCGCCTGATGAAATATCATGCCAGGTGACCTTCATCAGGCGCGTGCCTCTCTGAGAAGCGCCAAGCGATAGAAATATGGGTGAGAAAAAAACTTGCCCAATTTGACCGACCTGACCCGAAATCAAATTGTCAAACAGTAAAATAATAGTTCCAAAACCCTAACCTATTTCTAAAAACCGAACACCACAACCAAACTTGCCTTTGAAGATGATGATTTGATTTGGGGTCATGGGGTGTAGTTTCTAGAACTTATGGTGTGGGAGAAACCCTACATAAGACTAGAACTACATCAATCTTCACCTCTTTAAATAAAAGAGCCAACACAACAATTAGCATACCAACTTCAAAGGGAAAAGGAAACAAACCAGCCTCATCTTATAGGCCAAAAACAAAAACCTCTAGCCGGCTTGATGCCTTTGATGAGAAAAAAATGTGATTCTCAATAAGACACTGGAGAAGACGTTGGGAATGATAATAGTGATGATGAAGTGTCTAATGGAGAAGATAGTGTTGAACTTGATGATGATGAGGATATGTAGATGAATTGAGGAGGATCATTAATTTCCCCTCCAATTTTTATTTTTCCTTTGTTTGCGTTGCATTTTTACATTGTTTGTATTTAACATTAACTAATTAGAATTTTATTTTGATAACTTTTCAATGATTTCTTTTTGTTTTAATTGACTAAATTTGGATACTCATAATGCTTTTAGTAATTTGCGCCACACTCTCATCAAACACGTGCCTTGAGCCTTTCTCCTTACACCTAGGCCCCAAGACCCTTTGCGTCTTAGTGCGCTTTTAACAACACTGAGTTAGCCATCTAATAATCTTATTCTACAAATTTATTGTATAGTAAAAAGGTTTCAAGCTTATGAGTTCTCATAGATACTGTGTTATTATCAATTATGCAAAATATGTCATTCTAATATTTTATCCAATCGTAAGGTGTTCTTTTTATTCATTTTTCAGATTCATGATTGTCTCGAGGCTTCACAAAGCACCATCCGTTCTCTATACTGTGGTACGGTTCTAGAAGAGTTCTCTCTCACTTGACCATGGAAATTTCTTTATTAGTTTTCCTTTTCTCTCCTCAGGAACCATGAACCATAGTTCAAATAAAGCTATTCATATTTGGCAAAAGGCAGATGCAAATAGCCTGAAATCATTTTTAAATTATTTCACATATAATCATTTGAGCCTTAATTTTTTTGAATATGTATATGCATATTCACTTTTCTTAAATGCAATTCTGGAGCTGAAAGGGGAAGTAAGATGTTGAACTAAATGTAATGCCATGGAAGGTAAAATAGAACAGTTGATCAGATGAAAAAGGTTGTTTTCCGCCTTTCATCTTGCCTTTGAAATACACTATTATTTGTCCCTTTACAGTACTTCATTTTCTTCTTGCTTTTCATGTGAATAAATTATAATTTGCTACTTCATCACTTTTGACCATCTGCAGAGCTGTAGACATGAGAGTTGGAGCAAGGTTGCAAAGTACTTAACTGAAGATGTTCCTCTTCTGTTAAAATCTGATGATGTGAAAGATGTTGAGAATTTACTATCTATTGTATTTAAATCAGCACCTTCTGACTTGAAAGAGTTCATTAAGTGGGTGGCAGAGGTTCGGAGACAAGAGGATGGGAGTTTCATCTTAAGTGAAGAGGAGAAAGGGAGGCTGGTTATGAAGGTTTAGTTTTTTCTTTTTCTGTATTAATTTCTTTCTGCTTGGTTAAGGTGATTTTTTCATGTCATTTCAGTGATTGGCTTCTATTTCTTCTTCATTTATCTATTTAAAAGATAAATAGCAGATATAAAATTCTGATCTTGAGGTTCTAAAGTTTGGTATTTCAGGAAGAGGTATTGAAACAAATACGAGAAACTGAACTTTTCAAGCATGTGGCCAAGTGGTTGGCTTCTGAAATTTCACTATGTCAAAGTGTCACCTCTTGGGGTTTCAAAGAAACATTACCTGAACTAGCTGCAAATATTTGTTGCCAAGGAGCTGAACTCTTAATGGGAAAACTCAATTCATCAGACGGAACATGCTGTAAGGAAACAAATGTGAGACTTCTAAAAGCTGGCGATGAGAAGTCTATGACAGTGGTTTCAGGAACGATAACTAGGAATGGCATTGATCAAGGGATTGAAATGCTGGTTCCTTCTATAAGTGAGCCAAGTAATTTGTGTGATTTTGAACAAAATAATTGCAAAGGGATGCATCCGAATACAACTGATGTTCTCACAGTACTTTTATTTGCCCTGCCGCAACATACATGGTCTGGCATTAAAGAAGGGGAGTTACGCATACAATTCAGTCATCTTGCATCAGTTGACAATCTCCCCTCTCTGCTTCAACAGGAGGTAATATATTTTTCTCCATAGTTTTTTGTAAGTTGTTCGATATATTTGTCATTGAAGTTCTTAATTTCATCAGGATTTGTTGTCCGACCTATCTTTCTCAATTATAATACTAACTTGTAAAATGGACCACCCTGTTGGTCAATCTCTAGGGAGACTCTGTGAAATGAGACTTCAATAGATAAAATCATTGGACATCAAAGTCAATTAAATCAACTGATTTTTTGAGGCAGAAAAATTCTATGAATTAGTTTAATACTTGTTAGATTATTAGAATTTTCTTCAATAGGTTATTCTTAAAAATTTAAATTTCCATATGTTTATGTTGAAATATGCAAGGAATAAGGATTATATGCTCCGTCGAGTATGCTACTTTTTACCAAATTGCATATACGTACTCTTTGTCTTCAGTGTTCAACAAAAAGTGAGATTGATGTAATATTTCTTAACTGGAACTAGTATGGTGGTAGCTAGTGGGTGAATTTGATAGAATCACTGTAAAATGGGAAATTGATCTAAGCCAATTTGATGTTTTGGTCATCACTGTACATGATTCATAGTTTCATTAAGACTTGTTCTGCATTTTAGTTTTCTGATTGATTGCCTATGCTGACAATTTAATAATTGATTAGTATATCCAGATTGTGACTTACAAATTCAGTCAAATTATTGCTGCAGCTTATTCATACTCCTCTGTGTATTATCCATGACTATCACAGGTCCAGCATTTGCGCCGACAGCTCCATTTCCTCCTGACCGATCTCAGTGCCCCATCACCTTCTGCTTAATATATCTAAGCTTTGGCATCCACAGTGTGATAGAAACCACGAGATTTGATTACAAACAAAAAGATAGTCAAGTATTTAACTATAGAGATGGATATAACTATCTCGAAGACGTCAATTCCATTACTTACCTTCAGGTATATTGGTTATTTTAATTACATTGTCGACCCTTAATCACTTTTGTGACATAATTCGTGTTAGTTATCTCAGTTATATTACTAACATTACATTGAGCACATTCACAATTGTGATCTCAATCACTTGTATGTCATCGGTCATATTATCGAATCTCAATCACATTAAACTCCAAATCATTATCCACCTTTTGATATAAAGTGGACTTTGAGTCACATTGAATGGAAAAAAAAAGAGAGTAAAATTTATTTTCTTTTTATTGTTCTGTTGTGTTTAATCCTCAATTACCGAAGAGATCTAACACCTCGCTCAAGATCGTTAATTTTTTAACGAATCATGATTTTTAACTTTGATGGCATCTATGGATGAATAATATTTTTCCAAATTAGATTAATATTCATCCTTGTAGTTGTCTCTTTAATTTATTTTATGATTACTTTAAAAGATAATAAGGGTAAATTTAGTGGCCAGATCTAGAATTTTGATTGAGTGGGAAGTAAAATTAAATTTTTATAAAAAAATGATAGATAATTTTCATTTTATTAGCATATTAGGATAAAATCAAAATAAATTTTTTTTTTAAAAAAAACTGATTTTTCATTAATTAATAGAACATATTTTCCGTCACAAGATAAATTGAGCATTTTATAAGGATATATTAAGAGAGAAATCCCGCCATATTTTTAGCGGATTTCCAGATCAAAAAATGGAATATAAAATAATATTTTAACATTTAATTAAAATCTAAAAAATTAAATTATATAATACAAAAATCTTTAGATCGTCACCCATCTAGCCCACAATCTAGCCCACTTCATCCTCACTCAGATTTGTAAACATTATTTTATAGGACATTGCAAATGTGCTCGGGGTAATCATAATCTTAAATTTTAATATATTAAAAATCAAAAAATAGTTATTTAAATATCCTATAATTTGAAATTTTTGATATTAGATATAAAAATTTGGGATATTGAACATGAAAATATAGACATTGAATATGATTTTATCTTTTACCAGTAGAGACAAAATATTTGACATTGATTAGGTATTAAACAAGAAAATGGGAAAATAAACATGCAAAATTTACAAACATGAAACTCATTAGCATTAATTTAAAATTTTGAATATTAAACATGAAAATATAGCATTGTCCATGAAAATGAGCATTAAACATATTAGTTCTATTTTTATTGGCAATGTCCGTAACAAAACAAGTTCAATTGAGTTGTAATGAATCTTGAAGATCTCGGAGCAATTTGACTAGTATTTGCAGACTTCACATGAATATATAGATATGCTTTAGTGATGCTAGTGATGCGTTCATTTTTGTGTTCGAACGAGTGGCGTTCATGTCACGTTCGTGTTCGGGTTCAAACGAAACTTGACAGTAGGTTCCCGTGCGTAGTGCGTTCATCTTCCCCTGCGAACGAAACGTTATGGTGTGTTTGCGTTCGAGGTGCGTTCGAAGCTGCATTCGAACGAGTTTACGGAACCGTGTGCGTTCGAACGAAATTATGGTACTAGGTTATTTTGGAAGTGTTTTTGAGCTAGTTTTACATAAGGAAAACCTTACATTTCCCCTACCTATATAAAAAACATAGAGCCACCTTACCAGTGTTTGAAAACACATTATTCAGAGTTACACCCGTTTTTATTTTCAACCTGCTGGACAAATCACCTTGAAGAACTTCGTTGTTTCCATATCTTCTTTATTTTGGTGAGATTGAGCTTTGATTGACCATCAACACAGAAACACAACCCTAAACCAATTTCCTAAACCTTCAGAGTTCTTTAGGAGAAAGATTGGTAGTCAGAGTTCTGGTGTTGTGAGTTCGCAAGTTGATCCGCTAAGAGACTTCAGAGGTTCTGAAGAAGACCACTTAGTGTGGGCTCGAAGATTTTTTCGAGTTATTACAGTCTAAAGGTATTCGAGTCGGTGAAGTTTTCACCATAGGTCTTATACCATCGCTGTAAGTTTTCTCGTTATAGTGAATTTGGCTGGTAGCCTATATACCCAAAATGATTTTTTACTCTCGCACGAGTTTTCCACTTCATCAATAAAATTATTGTGTTGATTATTTATTGCTTTAATATCTTGCTATATTTTATATTTGCTTTAGTCTTAAGGGTGAATATTGCTAATCCATAGAAATAATAATTATGACTTGTATTAAATTATTGTGTTTAATTCCACATATGGTCAAAATCTTAGAGAAAATCGAATTTCAATTGGTATCAGAGTCTGACCGCGATCATTGGTCCGTCATATATGGATCTAAGTCAATCCTTAAACTGTCCCCCATTATTTGATGGGACAAAGTACCATCACTAGAAAGTTCTCATGAGAGCTTTCCTCAAGTCCTTAGATGAAAGGGTCTGGATGTCAGTAGAGCACAAATGAATACCTCATGTTGTTATGGTTGATGAGGTCTCTTCCTCTAAAGATAAACGGACCTGCACTAAGGAGGAATTTGATGCTAGCAATAGGAACAGTAAAGCCATGAATGCCATTTATGCTGCTATTTGTTCCACAGAGTTTAAGAGAATTTCTATGTGCGAGATAACCAAGGATGCAAGAGATATCATTCAGCCTGTTAATGAGGGCACCTTGTCTGTTAAGAATAGTAGACTCAAAGAGTTTACCACTAGGTTTAAAATCACTACGATGAAAGATGATGAGACTTTTGATGAATTTTACGCTGAGATTAACTATATTGTTCACTCTACCTTTAACTTAGGCGAGACTATTCCTACGAATATGATATTTAGGAAAATCCTAAGATCATTTTCTGAACGGTTTTTACCAAAGTTCACAGCCATCGAGGAAAGTAATGACTTATATCACCTTAAACTAGAGGATCTCATAGGAAAATTTCAGGTTTATGAGAGACAACTTCCTGAATATAGGAAGCCCAAGAACATAGCGATGAAAACCCCAAAGGAAGTTATCCATGATTCATCCAATGATGATGAAAATGATACTCTCACAGATACTGACATGACCATGTTTGTAAAAGTTCAAGAAACTCCTTAAGTTGAAGAAGAGAATGGTCATGGCTATGATAGAGATATGGATGACAAATCTAGAGAGAGTGGTCGTAGTAGGAGGGAATCTAAAGAGGACAAGGATATCAAATTTCATGCTATCCAATGCCATGAATGTGAATGGAGCATATTATGTCTGAATGTCCCACATACCTAAAGTCTAAAGGAAAGAAAGTTATGGTAGCCTCACTTACTGAGAGTCTCATAAGGAGAAAATAATTTTATTGCATTTACTGCTAGTGTGATAGGTGAGAGGGAGGATAATGTTAGTATTCTATTCTACAGATGCCCAAATCTCTAAACAATGATTTGTGTGTGAATAATCAAGATAAGTTGCGGAAAAACTTACATTGAACAGTTGAGAATTTCAAAAATTTCTATTTTGGATGATGAAGCTCCAAATTTAAGAAGAGTTCCAAACCATTGGGTGAGTTTTTCTATCACCTTAATAGACTCCCAAAGTGCCAACTTTAACAAATTCTGAAGCAAAATTTTTCTCTAAGAACAAAGAGGCTCACGGTTTTTGGAGAGAAAAAGAGGAAGATGTGTTTTTGTTCACTTCCAAAAGTTGGTGTAATGTTTTCCAAAAACAAAACTTAGTGTGTTGGAAAGAAAAATGCATTAAATGCATCCAACTACTTCCATCATCTAATGACTAGTTGATGTAAGTCAAGTGGGTCCCACCACTTTAAAATTCCAAATTTAAGTTGGCTTACACAACACACAACTAAGTTCGGGCCCGAGTTCGTTTAATTCCGAATTAAATAAATTTTCTGTCCCGACATAATTAAATCTAATTTAATTAAATAATTATGCCTAACCAAATTATTGCGATAGTCGCTTACGAATTAATTCCAAATTAATTCGTTTGCCTGAATTAAAATTCAATTTAATTCCGCATTGAAATCCAATTTCATTAATATATCAATATATTATTTTAGCCCAAATAAATGAATTAAATAGAAAAATCAAATTTAACTATAAAATTTATTTTACCAATTAATTCTAAATTAATCGCGTTCTCTCTTCTAGACGAATTTAATCCCAGATAAATTCTTGCCGCAATTAATTATGTTAGGATGCTTTGGAAGTAAAACACAATATGCTTGTAATTGGGTCAAAATATTTTATTTAGATGTAGACATAAAATTAGAGTTTGGAACTCTAGATAATAGCTTGGAGCTAATGCTACCATTCTAGAATCACTTGACCATCTTTGGGTGACTTAGAATTGTTCACAAATCATTTCATTGTGGTATTCTAATTTGGTCTGTGTTTTGGATTCAAAATTTATCGAAAGTGCGTATTTAGAATAAATTATATTTTTGAAAAATATTTGATTTTTTTAAAACCTTGATTTTTGTTCTATAACATGTGTTGATGTTGGTTTTGAAGTTAAAATTAATTTTGGGTGTTTTGAAAGTATTTAGGGAAGGTAAGAAGCATTATGATTAAAAACCATAATTCATCCAGCTCTCTGTTTCAAGAGAACTGAAGGCAAAGCTGAAGAAACAAATGAAATTAAAAAAAAAAGTCAGGGCAGTGCGGGCACTCAATTTTATTTCCTCTCAGTTTCCGGACTCCGATTCAGCCCCAGTTTTTTCAATATCTAATATGAATAATTTATTCATATTTCACCTATACCTATTTATTCAATATCAAATATTGACATAAATAATGTTGAAACTTCGCAAAACTTTTACGAAAACCGTTTTTCGCAAAATGGCCTAAAATAAGTTTTTGACCGAACCAACCACCCGACACTTATGGGGACTGCCCAGGTCAACCTCAATAGTGTCAAGGCAGTTCATGGGCTGCTTAAACAGTGACAGATTCATTGATTGGACAGCCGTCACCCGATTGGCTCAAAATCCACCCGGTAACGCCGTTTTTGGCCGTTTTCGCTTATTTCAACTCGAAAACAATTTCCGGAAATTTTTCCAACACCCAAAATGCATCCAAAACATTCATAAGATAACAATTTCATCATAAAATCAGAATCATTTCCAGGTCTAATACAGAAAACGAAATTGCCCATTTTTCATGCTTAAAACCAATTTTATCACAAGATTAGTCAAATTAATCTTACACCAAAGAAGTCCCACCATAGATAAAGAACTATAGAAAAATTCTAGGTTATTGGAGTGGTTAAACAACTCTAGAATAGCAAACAAATTGTCAAACAATAAATTGAACCCAAATTACAATAATCTAGTTCAATATACTTTCACACACATGCTTAAATCCATCCAATCCACCATCAAACAAAAAAATCCCCAATTTATAAAAGAAAGAAAGCCTAGAATCAAACTAGAAAAAACAAAACAAGAAACAAGTTTCCAAAACTTAAGGGAATAGAAGATTACCTCTAATCGCCAATTTTTCCTAAGCTATTCTTTGATTTTTTCTTTCTTTTATCCATGATTTCTTCAAACCAAAACTTGAGAGCCTTTTAATGGTGCATTCGGCCAAGGAAGGGATAAGATGAAGAAGAAATAACTTTCTCTCACTTATACAAGTTGATCGAATTTTTGGCAATTTAAGGATGGGTATTTTTGTCCTTTTGAGTTTTAATTAATTGGATTCAAATCAAATTAATAATATATGCCACATGGATCCAATTAATAATAAACATGTGTGATAACAATTATCACAAATGAAAATTATTAAAATAAATTAAATATAATGTTAAAGTGGTGACAAATCAAATTTGACACTTTAACCTTTAATTTAATGACAAGTGTAAGCAATAATAATTAAACATTTTTCATAACAATTATGAAAAATTTATCAATTAATTATTATTATATATATGTATTTTATTTACATTAAATAAAAAATACATATTTTAATGGTATGTGTCAAAATCTCATTTGACGAATAATTAATGTGTATCCGATCGTATTATGTATCGAATACAAATACACAATAATTATTAACAGAAAAAATCCCCTAATGCATGTGTAATCGTTTAAAACCGATTAAACTATCCGGATTAACTCATTTAATCTGATAAAGTATTATGAATAATCCCTATCATTCATATCGAGTTGCCCAAGTGCTCAACGAGTACACTTCATATTGTGGGACCCTCTAAGTTTAGGTTTATCCGTCACGAAATCCAATTTCGTGTCCATAATTCACCACTCATGAATTATGACGACCACACATAATCTCACTAAACTACGCAAGTCGAGGTCATTACATACATATAATCCCTCCGTCATAGGCTATCCGTATTATACCTGGAACGTCAAACTTGTTCGGTATAATACAATCATCGACTTTCAATTTACGATCTCTAAATAACACTCGAAACTAATTTCCGAAGTTACAACCACACCTCCATGGATTTATTACTAGATCATAAACACGTGAGGATGCCTATGCCCTGTACACATGACTGAAAGATCATATCTTGATACGCACTGGATATCATGAGCATCAGTCCACACCCAACGAACAGACGGAGGTCTGATCATGAATAGATTGTTGACGTGACTGCCATCAAAGTGTGAGGATAACTCATATATCCCACTGTGGTATCATCAAGTCGAAAGAACACTATGCTCGCTCAACTCGAGAAGGTTTCTATTGACGTTGGTGTACCATCTATTAGGAAACCTTCAGTGAGTCATTCAGTGTCTTATCAATAACACTTACATGTCTATACGAGTCTCATGAGACTCATGGTTCACCGGGATAACCATCGGATCAAGTCACGATATACGACATGTACTGGTCTCAACGGATTTTACTAACCGACCCATGTTAGCAAATCTTGACCAGAAACTTTATTTAAAGATATACATCTTATAGCGCACTTCCCAATGTCAATTACAAACTACGTTGTAACTGCGCACTATATTATAAATCATAGGGTCTTTGTCTAATATACATGTATCACTGAACCATATTCAGTTTCGATCTAATCGTAATCAGATAGAATAAGTGTATAAAAGACAAGGGTGCTACCGTTAATTAGTAACATTATGGAAAATAAAATTACTCATATTTATGAAGCGTACATAATACGATCCGGATTGGCACTCTGAGCACCAACCCTAACATTAACGCAGTCACCCAATATCGTTATTAGTGTGAGGTGTACATACATACGAAGCTCATTAGTGCATATTGACAAGTATACACCTAGAACACGTCTTAATCCATTATCGTCATTAGTGTGAGGATAAGAACGGTTCAAGACAAAACTAGGAGTCACATGAAGTGATTGACCTTTGAGGTCTAACTAATGAGTTTATAAAGGCCAATATCGTCGTTAGTGTGAGGCTGAAGTAAATGTCATGAGATCCACTTCCCGCTTTGAAATTTTGATAGTCATTTTTTTTTCGTTAAGAGAGATTACAGAATTACGTAAAGTTGTGGCATGACACTAATAGATTTAAAATTCCATAATCAATTAGTGTTATTATTTTGCAATGAAAATTATTCTTCTACTATTTAAAATATATCTTATAGATGGTTGCCGTTAATCCATTTATGAGATTTTTGGATACCAATAAACTAAACGAGCCGAGAACTATTTCGAATGGGAAATGAACATACGCCTTATCTTGGAGTTTGAAAAATTGACTTATGTCACTGTCAATCGAATGCCTGTTGAAATCGATCCTGACTCCACTCCACTCCAGAAGAGCGAGAAACTTTAATAGATGAAATGATGATAACCTTAAGGTGAAATCCTAAAATTTTGGGATCGATTGCTCCAGATTTGCTGAGACAGTACATTGAAGTACCAGATGTTTGAAGCATCATGTGAACACTCAAGGAGTTGTTCGAGGTAAATCAAGAGATCGAACTTTATCGAAAGTCTAAGGAATTGTTCCGTGTTGAACTCTAGGATAAAGGAGCTATCAACATTCATGTTTTGAACATGATCGACCATATTGTTGGACAATTATGGCTCATAAATCATCACTATTTGTACAGATCATGAGTTGTTGGTGTGATATTTTATATTGTACCGCAAGTGTACGGTGTCAAGTTTTAATATAAATCAGTGAAAAAGTGTCGAACCCACGGATTGCGTTAACTCGCACTAAGTACTACAATTGATAATCCTAACTTTATTTTGAAAATAATTAATAAAGATTTTATTAAATAAAATAAAATAAAAAATAATTGGATAGGAGGAACTAATACGATAGAGATTCTGGATCATGATTTCACCTAGCTGTCACCTATGCAATTGTCATGTCGATTAATCAATGTTCAGTTATATTATTTATAAGTCAAGATTCCACAAATATCCACTCACTCTCTCTCTCGATCATCAGTGAAAATATGATCAACTACAGACTTCGATATCTCTCTAAAAAATCCAATAGTTAGCAACTCATTACGCTTTGTGATTCTATATTAACGACTTCAAAGGACTACAGATTCTCTCTCGAACTCTATAAAATCGTAGGTCATATTCTCTAGATCCATTCAAAATCCCTTCTCTCGAATGATAGATTCTAAACATTCATCATCTTCAATTGTGGCCAACAATCAAGAAGCATTAAACTCAAAGAATATAAATAATTAATAAAACTTCATAACAAAATTGATAAACAATACAAGGTTCAAGCATTAGTTACATCATTATCCAGAATTAAGGAGTTAATTCAAGAAAAAAGATAAAACAATGAATAACAAATCATGAATCTAATGGAAATAATTAGAGTTCTAAGAAAGAAATAAGAAGATAAAACCCGAATTGAATCTCTTCCTCCCTCCTCGGACTCCCCACCGCCTTAATCTCTTCTTGTTGCTCTTCAATCCTCTCCTTGGATCTTTAAAATATGTGTTTCTGTAATTTATGCTGTGTATTAGCCTCGTCATTGAGTGTTGGATGAACTGTTATATTTATAGTGGAAGCTGTGAGTGTTTGGGTAATAAAGAACCCTAAAAAATAAATCCTGAATCGTGTAGGTTTCTTATCCAGCAGCGCTGTGTTCCTTATAAGTGGCGCCTGAGCGCCTGCTTCTCTGGAAAATGTGTTGGGATTTGGGAACTTTAGGCGCCATGGCGCCTTTCTTATTTCTTCAACTGGCACCGTGGATTTTGAACTATTGGCGCTTGCGCTGCAGCCTTTGAGTAAGCAATTTGAATCCAATGAAATGGGACCCACATGTATATGCTTAAATTGGTTTTAACTTTGCAGCTCATTCTCTCTCTTGGTCGGCCCCACGTGTGCTTTCCTCTTGTGTTAGTCAAAGTCTTCTTTGCTTTTGGTCAAATATAGTGGCTTTCTCTTTCTTTCACGTCATCCTCTTTAAATCTGGGAGCTGCGGCTCTAATCATTGGGCGCTCCAGCACCAGTGCACACAATTGTATAGATCTCATTGAGTAGATGCAAATCGATATATTATGGGTCTCGTAACTCTTTCTCTAGATCAAAATTTATAACCTTCTTAAGTTCAGTGCGCAACTGATGCTGGTTTTTGCATGTTCTTTAGTCTGATGCTCCAAATAGGTCCCCGAAACACAAACGTATTTGCTCCATTATCGATGTTATAATGCTTCCTAAAAATAAAATATAAAATAAACTATAAATGACATTAAATGATATAGAAACTAACAAAATACTAATCTAAGAGTATAAGAATAAGTGGGTATAAACCACACTTATCAAACACCCCCAAACTTAAGGTTTTGCTAGTCCCGAGCAAAAGATGAAATAAAAAATAAATTCAAATAACAATTAAAAATAACTAAATTAACTAAGCCACTTTCATAGGGATCACGATTGCATTTAGCATATGCAACAAGCCTTTAAACCCCTATGCGGCCCTAGTGGATGAGTTATAGTCTCGTGAGGGATTTCAGTGACGACACCCACAAACGTCATTCACACACAATCATGCAAAGAATAAAAAAAAAAAACAAAAGATAGTTCCGATAGTTGCACATAAATATATCCCCAAAGAAAACATATAAATGAAATTAGAGAACCTTCGAAGTACGCAATTGCAACTCAAATCCAAATTCTTGAATAAATTATCTAAGCTAGACTCACGGTGTGTGTGTAAAATTTCATTCACAGCTTGATTCCTAAGTAAGCCAACTTAATGATTTCGTTTAGAAATTAGAATCGATGGGTCAAACCAACCTAAATATCTCAATTATGCTATGTAATTACTTTATTTCGTGCTCAATATGGTATGCTTTTCCTTTTCTTGTCTTGTCTCTTTTTGCACTTTTTTTTTCAACTCACCTACTCTTTAAGGTAGCATTTCTCCTCATGGTGGTCCTAATACTCTCCCATTAGTAGCTTCACGCTTATCGGTTATAGGTGGTTTATTTTCTTTCTTTAGAGATATTTTTCTTTTTAGCTATACCATACTTCATAACACTAGCAAATCAAGATAGATATCTAAGCAAATGATCATTCATCAACATGCAATTTCTTAATTGCCGGAAATTATTTCCTAGTTGAAATAAGCGAAACGGCCAAAAACATCGTTACCACGGTTGATTTTGAGCCAACCGGGTGACAATTGTCCAAACAGTGAATTTGTCACTGTTTAGGCAGCCCATGAAATGCCCTCACACTATTGGGGTTGACTTTGGCAGTCCCCATAGTGTGTCGGGTGGTCGGTTCGGTCAAAAACGCATTTTAGGCCATTTTACGGAAAAACGGTTTTCGTAAAAGTTTTACGAAGTTTCAACTTTATTTATGTCAATATTTGATATTGAATAATAGGTTTAGGTGAAATATGAATAAATTTTTCATATTAGATATTCAATAATTTATTTGGTATTTAAAAAAAAATTAAAATAAGATTTCGCCCGGACCGCGCATTCCGCTGCGCCCATCGCCCAAAACCCCAACAAAATTGGTATCAGAGCGGGTATGATGTTTTATCCATTACATTATTCATGCTTGATATTTGATATATAATCAATTTTAATGTTCGTACATGCTTGGAATCTAGATATATTTCTTTACTTTTCGGTTCTACACTAACGGAAATGTAACTGAAATTTAATAGTTAAATTGTGTTATTTAATGTCATTTATAGTTTATTTTATATTTTATTTGTAGGAAGCATTAGCACATGGATAATGGAGCAAATACGTGTGTTTCGGGACCTATTTGGAGCATCGGACTAAACACATGCAAAAAACCAGCATCAGCTGCGCACTGAACTTAAGAAGGTTATAACTTTTGATCTAGAAATAGTTACGAGACCCATAATATATCAATTTGCATCTACTCAATTTGTGTGCACAGGAGTTGCAGCGCCCAATGCTTAGAGCCGCAGCGCCCAGATTGAAAGAGGATGACGTGAAAGAAATAGAAGCCACTATATTTGACCAAAAGCAAAGAAGACTTTGACTAACACAAGAGGAAAGCACACGTGGGGCCGACCAAGAGAGAGAAGGAGCTACAAAGTTAAAACTAATTTAAGCATATACACGTGGGTCCCATTTCATTGGATTCAAATTGCTTACTCAAAGGCTGCAGTGCCAATAGTTCAAAAGCCACGGTGCTAGTTGAAGAAATAAGAAAGGCGCCATGGCGCCTGAAGTTCCCAATCCCATACATTTTCCAGAGAAGCAGGCGCCCAGGCGCCACTTATAAGGAACACAGTGCTACTGGATAAGAAACCTACACGCTTCAGGATTTATTTTTTAGAGTTTTCTTTATTACCCAAAGACTCACAGCTTCCACTATAAATATAACATTTCATCCAACACTCAATGAGGAGGCTAATACAAGCATAAAATACAGAAACACATATTTTTAGAGATCCAAGGAGAGGATTGAAGAGCAACAAGAAGAGATTAAGGCGGTGACGTCCGAGGAGGAAGAGATTCAATTCAGATTTTATCTTCTTATTTCTTTCTTAGAACTCTAATGATTTCCATTAGATTCATGATTTGTTATCATTGTTTTTATCTTTTGTCATGAATAACTCCTTAATTCTGGAGAATGATGTAACTAATGCTTGAACCTTGTATTTTTTATCAATTTTGTTATGATTTTTATTAATTTATTTATATTCTTTGAGTTTAATGCTTCTTGATTGTTGGCCACAATTGAAGATGATGAATGTTTAGAATCTATCATTCGAGAGAGGGGATTTTGGATGGATCTAGAGAATATGACCTAGGATTTTATAGAGTTCGAGAGAATCTGTAGTCCTTTGAAGTCGTTAATATAGAATCACAAAGCGTAATGAGTTGTTAACTATTGGATTTTTATAGAGATATAGAAGTCTCTAGTTGATGATATTTCCACTGATGCTCGAGAGAGGAAGTGGATATTTGCGGAATCTTGACTTATAAATAATATAACTGAACATGGATTAATTGACATGACAATTGCATAGGTGACAGCTAGGTGAAATCATGATCCAGAATCTCTATCGTATTAGTTCCTCCTATCCAATTAAAGAAGCCATAAGGCTACGCTTATTCTCATTCTCTTTACGGGATAAAGTGTGGGATTGGCTTCAATCAATACAGACGGTGAGTATTATGACATGGCAGGATATGTCCATAAAATTTCTTGAGAGATTTTTTCCACCAGCTAAATCAGCTCAATTGAGGGCAGAAATCAGTATATTTAAGCAGCTGGAAACTGAGACTTTATATGAAGCATGTGAGCGCTTTAAGGATCTACTACGAAGATGCCCACAACATGATTATGCAGATTGGGTTCAGATTCAGTTGTTCTATAATGGGCTGAATGGTTCGAATATGACTGTGGTTGATACAGCAGCTGGGGAAGCTCTATTTAAGAAATCAACTGAGGACGCCTACAATCTATTAGAAGAAATGGCCATTAACCACTATCAATGGCCAAGTGAACGCGCTACGGTGACCAAAGTGGCTGGAATTTATGAAGTAGACCCTCTTGTGGCACTTACAGCTCAGATTTCTACCTTAGCCACTCAAGTAGCAGCCCTGAAAAATCCACGAATACCATCTATTGAATCAGTGGCAGCTACGAATATGCAGTTATTGGAAGGAATCCCGAACTTTCAGCAAGTCCAGTATATGAACAATCGGAACTTCAACAGCTATAGAGGAAATCTTGTGCCTAACCGTTATCATCCAAACATGTCATATGCTAACACAGAGAATACCTTGCAGCCTTCTTCTGGTTTTGACTATCAAATAGCTGAGCAGAAATCTTCCTTAGAAGATTTCGTGAGCATGTTTGTTGCTAGTACTTCAGCGAGGTTTGAGAAGAATGAGTCAAGGCTAAAAAATATTGAGACACACATGGAAAATATGGAGGCCACAATGAAGTCCTTAGAAACACAGATTGGGCAGATTGCATCCTCTATAACCAAGCAACAGTAGGGGTATTTGGATAAAACTGCCACAGTTACCAAACTATCTTTTTCATGTCAAAGCAGTCAGTGGATACACAAGAATAAGCTACCATGACCACCATTTGGGTGGTTGCATCTGGCTGAAGACGTTAAACTTAGCGCTAGCGGGGAGGCAACCCTTGCATTTAATTGCATTTATTTATTTTCCTTATTTTTAATTTTTATTTTATTGTGAGCTATTTATTAATTTACATGCTATTTACGCAGGTAGCACGAGACACACAACACCCGCGCAACCAAATTCTAACCAGCAAGAGCATGTTTAACTCCATGCATGGTAGTGTTGTTCATCACTCTTGTTCTTTAAATTTTTATCTTACATTGAGGACAATGCAAGTTTTAAGTTTGGGGGTGTGTGCATGCTGTTTACTTGCTATTTAGTTGTTTAAATTTAAAAAAAATGTTTTAGTCTTTGATCATAAGCATAAATCCTATGATAATATTGTTTGTTTATGGGTGAAATTTTAGAAACGATAAGTGCTCGATTTACATTTATCTGATGCCTTGAATAGTTGATCTATGTTAGACTCGTAAGCACTTAAAATTAGGTTTTTAGCAGTGAAAACTTAAGTAGTTGACAAGATGACTAGTTGTTTCAACACCCAAAATGCATGCAAAACATTCATAAGACAACAATTTAATCACAAAATTAGAATCATTTCTAGTTCTAATACAGAAAACGAAATTGCCTATTTTTCATGCTTAAAACCAATTTTATCACAAGATTAATCAAATTAATCTTACACCAAAGAGTCCCACCACACATAAAGAACTCTAGAACAATTCTAGGTTATTTTATAGTGGTTCAACAACTCTAGAATAGCAACCAAATTGTCAAACAACAAATTGAACCCAAATTACAATAATCTAGTTCAATATACTTTCACACATGCTTAAATCCATCCAATCCACCATCAAACAACAAAAGCCCCAAATTTATAAAAGAAAGAAATCCTAGAATCAAACTAGAAAAAACAAGAACAAGAAACAAGTTTCCAAAGCTTAAGGGAATAGAAGATTACCTCTAATCGCCAATTTTTCCTAAGCTATTCTTTGATTTTTTCTTTCTTTTATCCATGATTTCTTCAAACCAAAAACTTGAGAGCCTTTTAATGGTGCATTCGGCCAAGGAAGGGATAAAATGAAGAAGAAAATAACTTTCTATCACTTATACAAATTGACCGAATTTTTGGCAATTTAAGGATGTGTATTTTTGTTCTTTTGAGTTTTAATTAATTGGATTCAAAATCAAATTAATAATATATGCTACATGGATCCAATTAATAATAAACATGTGTGATAACAATTATCACAAACGAAAATTATTAAAATAAATTAAATATAATGTTAAAGTGGTGACAAATTAAATTTGACACTTTAACCTTTAATTTAATGACAAGTGTAAGCAATAATAATTAAACATTTTTCATAACAATTATGAAAAATTTATCAATTAATTATTATTATATATATGTATTTTATTTACATTAAATAAAAAATACATATATTTAATGGCATGTGTCAAAATCTCATTTGACGAGTAATTAACGTGTATCCGATCGTATTATGTATCGAATACAAATACACAATAATTATTAACAGACAAAATCCCCTAATGCATGTGTAATCGTTTAACCGATTAAACTATCCGGATTAACTCATTTAATTTGATAAAGTATTATGAATAATCCCTATCATTCATATCGAGTTGCCCAAGTGCTCAACGAGTACACTTCATATTGTGGGACCCTCTAAGTTTAGGTTTATCCGTCACGAAATCCAATTTCGTGTCCATAATTCACCACTCATGAATTATGACGACCACACATAATCTCACTAAACTACGCAAGTCGAGGTCATTACATACATATAATCCCTCCGTCATAGGCTATCCGTATTATACCTGGAACGTCAAACTTGTTCGGTATAATACAATCGACTTTCAATTTACGATCTCTAAATAACACTCGAAACTAATTTCCGAAGTTACACCACATCCATGGATTTACTAGATCATAAACACGTGAGGATGCCTATGCCATGTACACAGGACTGAAAGATCCTATCTTGATACGCACTAGATATCATGAGCATCAGTCCACACCCAACGAACAGACGGAGGTCTGATCATGAATAGATCATTGACGTGACTGCCATCAAAGTGTGGAGGATAACTTTCTTATTTCTTCAACTAGCACCGTGGCTTTTGAACTATTGGCATTGCAGCCTTTGAGTAAGCATTTGAATCCAATGAAATGGGACCCACGTGTATATGCTTAAATTAGTTTTAAATTTGTAGCTCCTTCTCTCTCTTGGTCGGCCCCACATGTGCTTTCCTCTTGTGTTAGTCAAAGTCTTCTTTGCTTTTGGTAAAAATATAGTGGCTCTCTTTCTTTCACGTCATCCTCTTTCAATCTGGGCGCTGCGGCTCTAAGAATTGGGCGCTGCAGCTCCAGTGCACACAATTGTATAGATCTAATTGAGTAGATGCAAATCGATATATTATGGGTCTCGTAACTCTTTCTAGAACAAAAGTTATAACCTTCTTAAGTTCAGTGCGCAACTGATGCTGGTTTTTGCATGTTCTTTAGTCCGATGCTCCAAATAGGTCCCGAAACACACGTATTTGCTCCATTATCGATGTTCTACTGCTTTCTACAAATAAAATATAAAATAAACTATAAATGACATTAAATGATATAGAAACTAACAAAATAATAATCTAAGAGTATAAGAATAAGTGAGTATAAACCACACTTATCAAACACCCCCAAACTTAAGGTTTTGCTAGTCCCTAGCAAAAGATAAAATAAAAACTAAATTCAAATAAACAATTAAAAATAACTAAATTAACTAAGCCACTTTCATAGGGATCACGCTTGCATTTAGCATATGCAACAAGCCTTTAAACCCCTAGGCGGCCCTAGTGGACGAGTTATAGTCTCGTGAGGGCTTACAGCGACGACACCCACAAACGTCATTCACACACAATCATGCAAAAAATAAAAAAAAATAACAAAAGATAGTTCCGATAGTTCCACATAAATATATCCTCAAAGAAAGCTTATAAATGAAATTAGAGAACCTTCAAAGTACACAATTGCAACTCAAATCCAAATTCTTGAATAAATTATCTAAGCTAGACTCACGGTTGTGTGTGTGTAAAAGTTCATTCACAGCTTGATTCCTAAGTAAGCCAACTTAATGATTTCGTTTAGAAATTAGAATCGATGGGTCAAACCAACCCAGATATCTCAATTATGCTCTGTAATTGCTTTATTTCGTGCTCAATATGATATGCTTTTCCTTTTCTTGTCTTGTCTCTTTTTGCACTTTTTTTTTCAACTCACCTACCCTTTAAGGTAGCATTTCTCCTCATGGTGGTCCTAATACTCGCCCATGGGTAGCTTCACGCTTATCGATTATAGGTGGTTTATATTATTTCTTTAGAGAAATTTTTCTTTTTAGCTATACCATACTTCATAACACTAGCAAATCAAGATAGATATCTAAGCAAACGGTCATTCATCAACATGCAATTTATTTAACTAGTCATCTTGTCAACTACTTAAGTTTTCATTGCTAAAAACCTAATTTTAAGTGCTTACGAGTCTAACATAGATCAACTATTCAAGGCATCAGATAAAAGTAAATCGAGCACTTATCGTTTCTAAAATTTCACCCATAAACAAACAATATTATCACAGGATTTATGCTTTACTATCAAAGACTAAAATAATTTTTTTTTTTAAAATTTAAACAACTAAATAGCAAGTAAACAACATGCACACACCCCAAACTTAAAACTTGCATTGTCCTCAATGTAAGATAAAAATTTAATGAATAAGAGTTAGGAACAACACTACCATGCATGGAGTTGATCAGGCTCTTGCTGGTTAGAATTTGATTGCGCGAGTGTTGTGTGTCTCGTGCTACCTGCGTAAATAGCATGTAAATTAATAAATAGCACACAATAAAATAAAAAATAAAAAATAAAAATAAGGAAAATAAATAAATGCAATTAAATGGAAGGGTTGCCTCCCCGCTAGCGCTAAGTTTATAGTCTTCAGCCAGACGCAACCACCCAAATGGTGGTCATGGTAGCTTATTCTTGTGTATCCACTGACTGCTTTGACATGAAAAAGATAGTTTGGTAACTATGGCAGTTTTATCCAAATACCCCTACTGCTGCTTGGTTATGGAGGATGAAATCTGCCCAATCTGTGTTTCTAAGGACTTCATTGTGGCCTCCATATTTTCCATGTGTGTCTCAATATTTTTTAGCCTTGACTCATTCTTCTCAAACCTCGCTGAAGTACTAGCAACAAACGTGCTCACGAAATCTTCTAAGGAAGATTTCTGCTCAGCTCTTTGATAGTCAAAACCAGAAGAAGGCTGCAAGGTATTCTCTGTGTTAGCATATGACAGGTTTGGATGATAACGGTTAGGCACAAGATTTCCTCTATAGCTGTTGAAGTTCCGATTGTTCACATATTGGACTTTGCTCAAAGTTCGAGTTTCCTTCCAATAACTACATATTCGTAGCTGCCACTGATTCAATAGATGGTACTCGTGGATTTCTCAAGGCTGCTACTTGAGTGGCTAAGGTAGAAATCTGAGCTGTAAGTGCCACAAGAGGGTCTACTTCATAAATTCCAGCCACTTTGGTCACCGTAGCGCGTTCACTTGGCCATTGATAGTGGTTAATGTCCATTTCTTCTAATAGATTGTAGGCGTCCTCAGTTGATTTCTTAAATAGAGGTCCCTCAGCTGCTGCATCAACCACAGTCCTATTCGAACCATTCAGCCCATTATAGAACAACTGAATCTGAACCCAATCTGCATAATCATGTTGTGGGCATCTTCGTAGTAGATCCTTAAAGCGCTCACATGCTTCATATAAAGTCTCCGTTTTCAGCTGCTTAAATATACTGATTTCTACCCTCAGTTGAGCTGATTTAGCTGGTGGAAAAAATCTCTCAAGAAATTTTGTGGACATATCCTGCCATGTCATAATACTCCCCGTCTGTATTGATTGAAACCAATCCCACGCTTTATCCCGTAAAGAGAATGAGAATAAGTGTAGCCTTATTGCTTCTTTACTAACGCCATTCATCTTTATGGTATCTGCGATCTCCAGGAACATCTTTAAGTGCAAGTTGGGATCTTCTACAGCTGAACCCCCAAACTGATTCCTTTGTACCATGTTGATCAATGCAGGTTTTAACTCACAATTTTTGGCGTTGATTGGTTGATGGGCAATCCCAGAATAGATATCATCAATGACAGGTTTGAAGTGATCTCTGATTGCCACATGGCGTGGGTTGTTCTCTATGTTTTCAGCTGCCATTGTTTCTTTTTCAATTTTTCTTTCTTTTCTTAGTCTCCTCGCAGTTCTTTCTATTTCAGGATCAAACAAGAGCGAGTCGAGAATTGTGGATTTTCGCATTCACTGAAGCACCAAAAGAAAAAGAAAAAAAAAACCAATAAACAAAAACAAACTAAAAATTAAAATTAAAATTAAAATTAAAATGAATAAATACAAGAATAAAATAAACGATAAAACTCTAAATTAAAGCTAAGATTACTTGGTAGTAGTATTAATGTTAATTAAACAAACAATCCTCGGCAACGGCGCCAAAAACTTGGTGTGATATTTTATATCGTACCGCAAGTGTATGGTGTCAAGTTTTAGTATAAATCAGTGAAAAAGTGTTGAACCCACAAGGATTGCGTTAACTCGCACTAAGTACTACAATTGATAATCCTAACTTTATTTAGAAAATAATTAATAAAGATTTTATTAAATAAATAAATATAAAAATAATTGGATAGGAGGAACTAATACGATAGAGATTATGGATCATGATTTCACCTAGCTGTCACCTATGCAATTGTCATGTCAATTAATCCATGTTCAGTTATATTATTTATAAGTCAAGATTTCGCAAATATCCACTCCCTCTCTCGAGCATCAGTGAAAATATCATCAACTACAGACTTCGATATCTCTATAAAAATCCAATAGTTAACAACTCATTACGCTTTATGATTCTATATTAACGACTTCAAAGGACTATAAATTCTCTCGAACTCTATAAAATCCTAGGTCATATTCTCTAGATCTATTCAAAATCCTTTCTCCCGAATGATAGATTCTAAACATTCATCATCTTCAATTGTGGCCAACAATCAAGAAGCATTAAACTCAAAAGAATATAAATAAATTAATAAAACTTCATAACAAAATTGATAAACAATACAAGGTTCAAGCATTAGTTACATCATTCTCCAGAATTAAGGAGTTAGTTCATGACAAAAGATAAAAACAATGAATAACAAATCATGAATTTAATGGAAATCATTAGAGTTCTAAGAAAGAAATAACAAGATAAAACCCGAATTGAATCTCTTCCTCCTCGGACGTCACCGCCTTAATCTTTTCTTGTTGCTCTTCAATCCTCTAATTGGATCTCTAAAAATATGTGTTTCTGTATTTTATGCTGTGTATTAGCCTCCTCCTTGAGTGTTGGATGAACTGTTATATTTATAGTGGAAGCTGTGAGTCTTTGGTAATAAATAAAACCCTAAAAAATAAATCCTGAAGCGTGTAGGTTTCTTATCCAGCAGCGCTGTGTTCCTTATAAGTGGCGCCCGGGCGCCTGCTTCTCTGGAAAATGTATGGGATTTGGGAACTTTAGGCGCCATGACGCCTTTCTTATTTCTTCAACTGGTACCGTGGCTTTTAAACTATTGGCGCTGCAGCCTTTGAGTAAGCAATTTGAATCCAATGAAATGGGACCCACGTGTATATGCTTAAATTAGTTTTAACTTTACAGCTCCTTCTCTCTCTTGGTCGGCCCCACGTGTGCTTTCCTCTTGTGTTAGTCAAAGTCTTCTTTGCTTTTGGTCAAATATAGTGGCTTCTCTTTCTTTCACGTCATCCTCTTTCAATCTTGGCGTTGCGGCTCTAAGCATTGGGTGCTGCAGCTCCAGTGCACACAATTGTATAGATCTCCTCGAGTAGATGCAAATCGATATATTATGGGTCTCGTAACGTGTTAGGAAACATAATCCCTAATATATTTTACATGTTTGTCCTCTTAGGATCTAACCATACATGTATTACTAGTCCTAGATTTATTTACATGCTAATTGAAATTAATCTAAGTTAATCACAACACAATTGCATACCTTAAACTTGTAGAGACCTCTTAATCAAACTTAATTGATTACTTAACTCAATAAGCAAATGGTCTTATTTATAGGAGGGAAACCAAGTCACTATTAGCTCACATGCATGGATTACTATTAATCCTTGATTACTATTTAATCACATGCATTGATTACTATGTAATCACATGTATTTGGATGCATAATGACTTTCTCTAACCCTTCCAAAAATCTTACCATCATGGGTGTACCATTTGTTCCCCATTTAACATTTTACTAATTGTTGTCACTTAACAACTCTTGTTGTTACTTAATTATTTGATTAACAACTCTTGTTGTTTACTTAGTAATGAAATCATTACTAATTGTTGTTATTTAACAACACCACATAATTAACTTAATAATTTCCAACATGAAATTATTACTAATTGTTGTTATTTAACAACACCAAATAATTAACTTAATAATTCCAAATGAAATTATTACTAATTGTTGTTATTTAACAACATCAAATAATTAACAACAATTAATTTCCAACATAACGCTTTCTAGATCAAAAGTTATAACCTTATTAAGTTCAGTGCGCAGCTGATGCTGGTTTTTGCATGTTCTTTAGTCCGATGCTCCAAATAGGTCCCAAAACACACGTATTTGCTCCATTATCGATGTTCTAATGCTTCATACAAAAAAATATAAAATAAACTATAAATGACATTAAATAATATAGAAACTAACAAAATAATAATCTAAGAGTATAAGAATAAGTGGGTATAAACCACACTTATCAGTTGTTGTACAAATTAACTATGTGACAAAGGAAATTGCTCTTCTATCATTTGTAATTAGATTACCAATATGTATAAATGATAGAAGGTCCATATGATTAGTTCCAGATTGAGATGATATGAGACAATATCAATCCACAAAGGTTTAATAATTAAATATCCCTAGTCGTAGTATTATCGAGATTGGACATCGATAATGCGGAATAGACTAGTATTACACTTGTTCGCGTTGTGGGAGCATAACGACATAGTTCTCATATATTTGGGTATATGATACTCATGCAAGTGTAATAGGAGGTTGTTTTTACCGATGGTACGGAAACAGCTTCGCTCTGGATAGACCTCTCGGAATTCCATTGGTTGTATGACTATGTGTCTATGGAAGTCCGAATCGGGGTAGGTGTATTTGGTCTTAACTTGAGACTTGCACCGCTAATACTTGCGACAATCAATATACTTTGGTTTTGGTCATCCAGGGCTTTAACCGGTTCTGTGTACGTCTCTTCTGGGTATATTGAGAATCGTAGTGTATTGGGTGTGATGTCGAGATGGAAGTATCACTCCAGTCATAGTGGAGATGATGATCACGTAGGATACGGAACTGGTTCTCTTATATACTGCAACTATCAGGATATTATGACTAGTTCATGTTTATCCGATTATAGAGACTAGTTACCAGAGATCTGATATGTGCTTCGTACGGGGCATACACATTTCCAACCCCAGGCCTTGCACGTGACATCCGATACTGGATCGCAATATGCAATACTACATAATATTACGTCTGATATAGATCACATATTCCAGTAAGAATATTTCTGGAGAATTAGGTAGGCATGATTCTTTGCTAGAAGCCGACCATGTCTTGTAAATCGGTAAAAACGTAGTACTAGGTACGTACGTGTTCGGATAGTCCGACAACCGAATTTACTGCCAACATATCCGGGGATCTCATGGGTCGCTTCCCGAAGATTCACCGATGACGTATGACTCGCACTTTATTAATCTGGGATTAATTATAAGAGAGATCAAATTAATCTGGGATTAATTACAGAGATATTTTATCTGGGATAAAATATTATTTAAAGAGAGAGAACGATTAATTTGGAATTAATCTATAAAATAATATATTTGATATATTATACGAAATTGGATTTTGACGCGGAATTAAAATTAGATTTTAATTCGGGCGAACGAGTTAATTTAGAATTAATTCGCAAGCGACGTGAATAGTAATTTTGCTAGGCAAAATTATTTAATTAAATTAGATTTAATTTCGTCGCAATGGAAAATTCGTTAATTTGGAATTAGCGAACCCGAGTCCGGGAGTGTTTGCGAGCGCACTCGCATTACGAATTTAAGTGTGGCCCACAAGTCACATCTAGCGTCAAATCACTAGTCAATCGATTGGTGTGATGTCTAGTCACTTTGAGTTATGTGACAACATGTCACTTGTGATTGATGGTGGTAGTTGGAAAGCTTTAATGCTTGTACCTTTTTGACTTTTGGAAATTCAAAATATGGTATATGTTTTAATTGATTTTGGAAATCAATTAACCTAACATTTTTTCTCTCCTCTCTTCTATTCTCTCTCACGCCCAATGGGCTGCTTTCCTCTTCAAAATCTGCTAATGCCGAAACTTGAAGGAGAAGAAATGGAAAATTTGTGGCAAGTTTTCCAATGCTAGCACATGAAGGGTCATCCTAAGGTGATAAGGAACTAATTCATGAGCATGGAATCATCATTCGAAAGCTTGGAGCTTGGAGAATCCATGGAGGAGTTGACCGAATTTTTGGAGCAGAAAATCAGCCCACTTCCGTGAGCCACCTTGGAGGAAAGCTTGGAGATTTTGTTGTTCCTCACGTCGCAACAACCGATCGTTGTAAGTATCATTCCGCCATGCTTTTACGAGTATTCACATGTGTTTCATTGCTTGATTTGATCCTTGGGACCTAATAGAAACCCAACAATTCAATACCTAGAATGATATGACATTGTGATTGATGAACGATTGGGATGCAATTTGATTTGCTCTTATTTGCTTGGTTCTTATACTAGCTTTGTATTAAACTTCCATTTGCACTCGATGCAAGCTAGCTACGAAGAACTTCATAACATATTACGCACATCTGAACATAATTTGAGGAAATGAAACATCACATTGTACCTCTATGGTGGAGCTGTCTCTTCAAAGACTTCTGAGAAGTCAAAGAAAATAAAGATGGGGAAGAAGAAGATTGCAAAGAAGAAATCCAAGAAGCTCAAAGGCGCAAAATCGAAAATAGCTCGTGATCATTGTTTATATTACAAGAAGTTTGTACACTGGAAGAAGGACTGTCCAGAGCTGATAGGAAAAGTAGGACCCTCATGTACGATTTGTATTTTTCCAATTATTGACATCTCATTAGCCTTAGATGCAAATAGTGGATGAGTGTTAGACACTGGCAGTCCTACTCATATTTGTAACTCTCTGCAGGTAATGAGGGTAAAAAAAGTTGAATAAATGGGAGATCCAGCTTAGAGTTGGCAATGGCGAGACATTAGATGTCAAAACTGTTGGGATTTATGTCATAGAGCTTCATGTATTGTAAATAGAATTGATTATTGTAATAATAATAAATACATTATTCTTTTTATCAAAGTTGTTTGATTTATATCGCATATTGTGTAATTGTCTTTTTTACATTGATTACTATTGTACCTTCAGACTTAGTGTATATTTGATGCACAAGAGGATTTAAGTCTAAAGTTAGTAATCTAAATATTCCATAGAGAGCAAACAAAGAGGGTACTTTGTTTGTGGTATATCTATAGCTGCGGTCCATTCTATACTTGTATGACGACCTTGATCCGGGATTGTTCATGTAGTGACATGGGAATGAAGGCACCTTGTATGATAAGATCATATAGGACTGGACTCAGATAAATACGAATTTCTTTTAATATCCGTTAATCGAAGAAATTCATTTTATCTAATAGATGGTCATATATGGATTCGATCTTAATCCTGAGTGTACTACGAACTCCTGCATGACATGTTATGTCCTTTGATTTACTATGGTGAGGTTGGTGTTGCATTCCCAGCCAATAACTACGTATTTTGAGGATATGTTTTGGTATGTAGCTGTGAACGTTTTACATAGATATGAAATTCACTCCTTCTTACGAGAAACAGATGAATATCTCTTTTAAGAGTTGATTCGAGACTTGAACAATTTGAGCGCTCAACTTTTCTGTTACGAATAGAAAATATTTTATAGTCATAATTGTTATGAATTAATTGTTCATTATAGAATTAATGGTGTTTAAGAGACAAAATATTTAGAGGGGTTTTAACGGACTTATGACCCGACTCTATTTATGAGATATTCGTGAAAGGCTAATCCATATGTAATGACTATATGGATGGACACCGAAAATATTCGATTTATTTAATCCATCTACGGTAACGAGAGTTCAACTTCGAGTTTTTAGTGGAATAACGCGGAGTTAATAATTCGTAATATTTGATTAAAGAGTTTAATTAATATTTCAGAATTATTGGAGCTCAGAACTGTAGGTCCATTTGGTCCCCGTGCTAGCTCGATTAACTGTAGCAAACCTAATATAACTAGATTGTCTAGTTATATGCTCACATTATATTTATTTATATATTATTAATAAGATTAATAATATTTATTGTCACAAATGAAAACTATGTTAAATTAGTTTAACTTAATGTTTTCTAGAATTCTTTGATTATGAGATAATCAAGTTAGTAATAATTATGAGATAATTACTACAACGTAATTGAAGGTAAATAAATCATTATTAATATACTGATTTTTATTTACCATTGGAGACAAAGCCATATGGCTTACCATGTTATCCAAGCAATTATGTCTATTAGGTGGCTTGGATACACCTAATAGATTTGTCATTAGCTAATGCATTTTATGCTTTAGTATGGCCTTCACATTCATGTGTTTGCCATTGAAAGAAAGCATTGAATTCTTAATGACAAAGCCATTGTCTTTAGCTTTACATTTCTTGGCTAATACAACAAAGGGAGAAGGCAAAGAAAATTTTGAAGATCCATACCGGACCCGGTGCCACCACAAGCAACTTCCGCCGCGCTAAGGAAAGTCGTTTCCTACAATTGGCATCGAGAGCTTAAGGTTGAAAAGTTTTCTTAACCCTTTCTATTTTTAAGTTTAAGTTTTAATAATTTATATTAGATATAAATTATTAATATGCATGTTATGATGAGTAGGCACAATTAGATTCATGAGATGAATGGTTTTTTAATGTTCATGTGATGAATGTTTACTTTGATTCATGTGATGAATGTATTGCGTTGATCGTTAATTTTTCCGGCTCTTATTTTTAGTATTGGAAATGTAAGACCATAAGGTCATATTCTTTCAAGTGTTGTAAGTTCATTTCTTTTGTAATAAGTCCATTTTGGAACTCAATTTGTAACTTGGAGGAGCCGATGCCACAAAGAACTCATTACGAACCTATTCCGCGAAGAACTCAACAACATACCATGGAGCAAGATTTGAAGACCAAGGGATGCCTTGGATTTATTGTACTAATTAGATTAGTATTTTTTTTAAAAAAAAGAGCCCGGTTAACGCAATTTTTGTATGTATGTGAAACTTCATTCCGTTACGAGTCTGTAGAAAAAAACGGGGACCAAAACGGACTCCGGAAGCTCCCAAACGGAGTAAATGAAGTTTTAGTGTTTTAACACCAGACCGATTTCGTTCGAACTCCAGTCAAAACGAAACTCAAACGTTTTGCTACTGCCTGGAAAACGTTCGAACTCCTAGAGAACGCTACGCGAATGTTTTCAGCCCAGACCTGGGCATATATATGTTTTAAATTGTTTATTAACATGTCATATAGCCTAGGGTGCCTACTCTTGCATTTTCACATGCCATAACATGTATACATGCATGATATTCAAGTTATAAAATATGATTTTATGTAAATTTAAAAGTTATATTAGAATATAAGATGCATGTAAATGAATTAATAAGATTAATTAGTTTAAAGGTTTGAAAATTATGAATTCAAGTTTAAGAACAAATGGACATTATGAGTACATTATTTTCCTTGGTATATTGGATGGAAACCCAAATATAAATTCCATAGCCGCTTCCGAATGGATGGTAATTTGGTTTGCACTCGGGATACAATTCCACGTACCTTTGGAGTAAATAACGTTTTATTATCTATTAAATGGTTTAATGACATATAGTCCATTAGTTGAATTCTAAAATTTTAAAACCTATAAGTGAAATAATATTTTAATTGTTAAAATTAATTAGATCACTTAAGAAACTTGATTAAATTAGTTTAATTAAGTTAATGATTAGTAGAGACTAATAAGTATCAGTGAATAAAATTTTAAGTGTTAAAATTGGTTAAATCACTAATAATCCACTAATATTAATTAAGATATGTTTTAGCCGAGCATAATCTTAAAACATTAGAAACTAGTGAGATAGAAACCTTAAACTTCAAAATAGTGAGTGGGAGAGGGATATACCACAATATATCCCGCGATCTCCATTGTTATCCAGAAACGTGAGATTCAATAGGCGCCTCGAGACGGCTTTGCTTTCGTCCCCCTACGGATGGTGTCCTTATTGGGTCAATATCAAGTTTGGATTCCGAAAGGATAGAGACTCTAGATGTATTTCCAAGGGTTCCGAAATAATGGGTCACACTCACAAAGGAATGGTTAAGTTGTTAATCAAAGCTTCCTTGATCAAAATAACGGTAGTTGATTAATATAGGAATAAGAGTTATTTCAGATATATTATTCAATTGAGAATGTCTCAATCTATCATGCGAATACTTGACCTACCCTACGGCGGCACTTATTTGTGGGATGATAGATAATCGTGGCATAGTAATTCTTTTAGGTTTCTAATTCATTATACATTGATCATGCATCATGTTTAATTTTATGCCTAAATGTTTGACAATTTTAATATGCGACGAATGAATATTGAATGTGCGTTTATTATTTTTCCAGCTATGACATCTGCAATAATCTCCATTATCAAACAATAAGAAAAATTAACCAGGGATAATTATGTTAAATGGAAAAGTGACATGAATGCTATCTTGGTCTGTGAAGACCTTAAATTTGTCCTAATGGAGGAATGTCCTCCTGAGCCAGCACCTAATGCTGGTAGAGCTGCACGTAATTCCTATAATAATTGTATTAAAGCTAATGAGAAAGCCCATAGCTATTTGATAGCATCCATGTCTGAGGTTCTTGCTGCACAGCATGAGCCTATGGCGACAGCATCAATGATTATGCAGTCATTACAGAACATGTTTGGGCAACCTTCAGACTGACAACAACATGAGGCAATTGCCTCTGTATTGACCACTAGAATGAAGGAAGACACATCAGTCCGAGACCATGTGTTAAGGATAATGGCTCATATTAATATGGCTGAAACCTATGGTGCACGTATTAATGTACAAAGCCAGGTGACAATGATCATGGAAACCCTTCCGAAGAGTTTCCTGCAGTTTAAGAGCAACTGTTCTATGAACAAGTTGACTTTCATATTGACTGAACCGCTGAATGAGCTCACCAATTATGAGTCCGTTATGAACGGTCCTCGTAGGCCCAATGCCGAGGCAAATGTTGCCGAATCTTCTAAATCTGCAAAGAAGAAGAAGAAAGGAAATTGGAAGGAAAAGGCAAAAACAATGAAAAAGAAGAACAATAAAAGCTCTAAAAGAACCAATGCCAAAGGAAAATGTTTCCATTGTGAACAACAAGGGCATTGGAAAAGGAATTTTCCTAAATACCTTGCAGAGCTTAAAGAGAAGAAGAATACAGGTAAATATGATTTACTTGTCATTGAGACTCTTTTGGTGGAGGATGATAAATCCATATGGATTGTTGATTCTGGTGCCACTAACCATGTTTGTTGTTCTTTGCAGCTACTTGACTCATGGAGGGACCTTACTGAAGGTAGCTTTACCATGAGAGTTGGGACAGAGGATGCTATTTCAGCAAGAGCAGTTGGAGTTTCAAATTTGAATTTTAATAAAAGTTATTTATGTTTGAATGGTGTGCTATATATTCCTGGTTTCGCAGGAATTTGATTTCTGTAACAAAACTTATGGAATGTGGTTTTTCTGTTTCATTTAATAATAAGTCAGTTATTATTAGTATAAATGGATTAAATATATGCACGGGAACTCCTAAAATAATCTATATGTATTAAGGCTGTTAATGCATGAATCACTGCATAATACTGAAATGTTTAAGATTGAAATATCTAAAACTAAACGGCAAAAGATTTCTCATGATGATACCTATTTATGGCACCTTAGACTTGGTCATATTAACCTTGACCAGATAGATAGACTAATTAAGAACAGAGTTTTAAATCAGTTAAAACTTGGTACTTTACCTGTCTGCGAATCCTGTCTAGAAGGCAAAATGACCAAGAGATATTTTACTGGAAAAGGGATAAGAGCCAAAGAAACTCTTGAGCTAATACATTCGGATGTTTGCGGACCGATGAATGTAAAAACCCGAGGTGGTTTTGAATACTTCATCACTTTCATTGACGATTATTCCAGATATGGGTATGTTTACCTAATGCAGCACAACTCAGATACATTTGAAAAGTTCAAAAAGTATCGTGCTGAGGTTGAGAACCAATTATGTAAAAGCATCAAAATTCTACGATCAGATCGTGGAGGAGAATACCTTGATAGAGATTTTGAGGAATTCTTAGTCGAGCATGGAATTATTTCACAGCTCACAGCACCTGGAACACCACAACAAAATGGTGTTGCAGAAAGGAGAAATCGAACCCTACTAGAAATGATAAGATCAATGTTTAGTTATAGCACTCTACCTAGTTCATTCTGGGGGTATGCATTGCAAACTGCAATGTATATCCTGAATGTAGTTCCTTCTAAGTCTGTTTCTAAGACTCACTTAGAGTTTTGGAATGGTCGTAAAGCTAGTTTGTGATATTTCCGCATATGGGGGTGTCCATCACATGTGCTAAAGAACAAGACTACTAAGTTGGAACCACGTTCACATGTGTGCCTATTTGTAGGCTATCCTAAGGAAACTATGGGTGTATTCTTTTATAGTCAAGAAGATAACAAAGTATCTGTGTCGAACAATGTTATATTTCTTGAGGAGGACTATATGAGAGAGTTCAAACCTCGAAGTAAAGTTACTTGAGGAGTTACTTGCTGGTACGACCAGTACATCATTGTCAAATGTTGACAAAGACCTCGAAGTAAAGTGTCTGTGTCGAAAAATGTTATATTTCTTGAGGAGGACTATATGAGAGAGTTCAAACCTCGAAGTAAAGTGTTACTTGAGGAGTTACTTGCTGGTACGACCAGTACATCATTGTCAAATATGGGGGTGTCCAGCACATGTGCTAAAGAACAAGACTACTAAGTTGGAACCACGTTCACATGTGTGCCTATTTGTAGGCTATCCTAAGGAAACTATGGGTGTATTCTTTTATAGTCAAGAAGATAACAAAGTATCTGTGTCGAAAAATGTTATATTTCTTGAGGAGGACTATATGAGAGAGTTCAAACCTCGAAGTAAAGTATTACTTGAGGAGTTACTTGCTGGTACGACCAGTACATCATTGTCAAATGTTGACAAAGACATAACACCTTCAACATCTAAAAGTCAGATGAAAGTTTATCAGGATACCATACCACCTGGGTTTAGTGGGAGGGTTGTAAGACAACCTGAACGCTATCTAGGAAATGGTGAGGTACAAGTTGTTGCATCTTGTGATGGTATAGATGATCCATTGACCTATCGTAGTGCAATGGATGATACTGATAAAGAAGAATGGCTCAAAGCCATGAACCTTAAGATGTAGTCTATGTATTCTAACTCAGTCTGGGAACTTGAATACCAACCTAATGGAGTAAAACCCATAGGTTGTAAATGGATCTATAAGAGAAAAAGAGGAATAGATGGGAAAGTACAGACTTTCAAGGCTAGGCTAGTGGTAAAGGGTTATACCCAAAAGAGGGAGTTGACTATGAAGAAACTTTCTCGCCAGTAGCCATGTTTAAATCCATCATGATTCTTCTTTCCATTGCCGCATATTATGACTATGAGATTTGGCAAATGGATGTCAAGACTGCATTCTTGAATGGTAATCTTGATGAGAGTATCTATATGGTACAACCGGAAGGGTTCATTACCCAAGGTCATGAGCAAAAAGTTTGCATGTTGCAAAGATCCATTTATGGACTTAAGCAAGCATATAGATCTTGGAACATAAGGTTTGATACTATGATCAAGTCTTATAACTTTGAGCAGAACATTGATGAGCCTTGTGTCTACAAACGCATCATTGATGGGAATGTGGTTTTCCTTGTGTTATACGTTGATGATATTTTACTCATTGGGAATGATGTAAAGATATTATCGGACGTGTGAAAATCTGGCTAGCTAACCAATTCCAAATGAAATATTTGGGAGAGGCAAGTTATGTACTTGGGATTCAGATCATTCGGGATCGCAAGAAACGACTGTTAGCAATGTCTCAAGCAACCTATATCGACAAGATTCTTATGCGATTTGGTATGCAGAATTCCAAGAAAGGTAATTTACCTTTCAGACATGGGATTAATTTGTCTAAGGAACAGTCTCCTAAGACACCTCAAGGAATTGAGGAGATGAGACATATATCATATGCTTCTGCAGTTGGAAGTCTTATGTATGCTATGTTATGCACGAGACCAGACATCTGTTTTGCAGTGGAGTAGTCAGTAGGTTTCAATCCAACCCAGGATTAGATCATTGGGTAGCGGTAGTGGTGAAACATATTCTCAAGTATCTTCGGAGATCGAGAAATTATATGCTAGTATATACAAGTCAGGATATGATTTTGAGAGGATATACTGACTCTGATTTTCAGACGGATGTCGATTCTAGGAAATCAACATCTGGATCAGTGTTCACCCTAGGTGGTGGGGCTATAGTATGGAGGAGCATTAAGCAATCTTGTATTGCTGACTCCACCATGGAGGTTGAATATGTAGCAGCTTGTGAAGCAGCTAAGGAAGCAGTCTGGCTCCGTAAGTTCTTGGCAGATCTGGAAGTTGTTCCAGATATGGATAAACCACTCACAGTTTATTGTGATAATAGTGGCGCAATGGCAAACTCCAAAGAACCAAGAAGCCACAAGAGGGGTAAGCATATTGAGAGGAAATATCACCTCATCAGGGAGATAGTGCAGATATGAGATGTCGCTGTCACGCAGATTCCATCCGCAGACAACTGGCTGATCCGTTTACAAAAACCTTATCGGCTAAAGTATTTGAAGGTCACCTAAATGGTTTAGGATTACATGACATGTCCCATTTGCTCTAGTCCAAGTGGAAGATTGTTGGGATTTATGTCCTAGAGCTTCATGTATTGTAAATGGAATTGATTATTGTAATAATATAAATGCATTATTCTTTTTATCAAAGTTGTTGATTTATATCGCATATTGTCCAATTGTCTTTTTACCTTGATTACTATTGTACCTTCTGACTTAGTGTATGTTTGATGCACAAGATGATTTAAGTCTAAAGTTAGTAATCTAAATATTCCATAGAGAGCAAACAAAGAGGGTACTTTGTTGTGGTATATCTATAGCTGCG
>SKCR01043117.1:0-57389 GCA_019454045.1 Zanthoxylum bungeanum
TTGTTTATTTGTTTTTGAAAACAAATTACATATACACCTTTTTTAACCAACCAAAAAAAAAACTCTCCTCATTTTATCTCTCTCTCTCTCGGCCTTAGAGGCAATTTTCTCTCTTCACTGGTTTCTCAAAACCGTGAGTCTTGGAGAAGAAGAGAATGATTTTGTGGCAAAATCAAAGGTGCTAGCACACTCCATGAGACATACCAAGGTGATAGGGCAGTAATTTCGTGAGCTTGGAATCCATTTTGGAAGCTTGGAGCTTGAAGACATCAATGGAGGACCATGACCGATTTTGAGGAGCAAAACAGTGAGTTTGCCGTGAGCCTTGGAGCTTCTCAAAGGGCATAAAAAGTTTTGTTCTACGTAGCATCCAATCTGTTCATTGTGAGTATGATTCTGCCATTCTCTTTTGTGTACTCATACTTGTTTCATTGCTTTAAAATGATCCTTGGGACTTAATAGAAACCCAACAATATTATCTCCCCAACACATTCATACACATAAGTGGTTCATTCTATGCTAATACTATCATAACACTCTCCCAAAATGCATGCTAACAACATTCTTAATGCCAAATGAACAAATTCAAACTCTAGGGTATATAGGGTGCGAATTTGGGGCTTCGACATTTCAAGCTTAAAACTGAAATTAGAATATGAAAAGAGGATAAAGAACTTACTTTGCATGAGATGTGCTTGGAATCGTCACTTGTTGCATCTAAATTAGCTTGAGGAAGAAGAAAATTTGGAGAATCCTTCATAGGTTACCCACGTTTTTTGTCTTAGAGGGAGATGAATGAATAGTGTTCTATTTATAGGCAAAGGGCTAATTTTTGTATTGAAATGAGTGGCTAAGGTTGTGGCACATCACCCAATTCTAGCTCATTCTCGAATTTCACTGTAGCATCCACGGAAATCATGATTTGTGACCTGCTTTTGATCCGAATTTGGAAATATATCCAACGCGGAAGTTGTAGGTCTCGGTCTTATTCCAAAAATATAAAATTCACAAAAATCAAAGATCGTATGAAAATATTATAGCCCAAATACTAAGGGCTGTCGGGAGTAGAACCAGAAATAAATTTCGTATTGAAACTGCAAAGGATTCATCGAAGGTCCGAAATATAATTCCACAAGTGTATACATGCTTGAGCGTGATTTATATCATATATGATGCCATGTATAATATAGTAGTCGTCGGAATAACCGGGGTGTTACAAATCACTCTCAATATTTGATATTAATGAGCGATTTGGGTGTAATATGGATAAATTAGAGGTATATGATACAAATTAATTTATCCGGATTAAAAATATTTTTAAAGTCAATTTTATCCGCTGACGTGTTTCCGCTACATTCGCCCCCAACAAATTGACCTTGGAATGGCTTGATCTCGAAGTGATGTCACTCTCGAATCACTACTTCGAATTGTCAAACTAGTGTCTGAGTTTTTTCGGGGGTCCAGGGGTTCCGATGATCATCATGACTTCTCTCTTTTGCTATACTATACATTTAATAGTACCACGATAGGTGCATTATTCAATTGGACATTTCTCTGTCTAACGCAGTTCCACTAAGAAAACTTATTGAGGAAGATTCATTAGTGTGTCGACACATAACCTATAAAATACGCTTAACCTTGTAGGTAATTTGTCCCAAGGTATAGTTACAACTTTCCAACATTAGACAATTCCAATTTCCAATAAAGAATTAGGGGAGCA
Source organism: Zanthoxylum bungeanum (assembly GCA_019454045.1). Taxonomy (NCBI): domain Eukaryota; kingdom Viridiplantae; phylum Streptophyta; class Magnoliopsida; order Sapindales; family Rutaceae; genus Zanthoxylum; species Zanthoxylum bungeanum. The sequence goes on from SKCR01043117.1 coordinate 1,721, forward strand.
TAAGATAGGTATCTATGTAAACAATACTGATATTATGTTCATACTATGAATCGTTCAGACCGGAGGGATCTATATGTTATTATCTAAAATTGCGAAAAAAATTACAAAATTATAAAACACAAGGGAGAAAACAAAAACAAAAACAACGTGGCCGCAAATGCGAGAAATTTTTGTATGGAATTAATATATCACGTAATTAATGTTACATCCAAATTTTATTTTAATTAAAAAAATTATATAGCACATGTTAAACTTATTATCACGTGTCAGATAAAGATTGAATAGTACATTAATTACATAATATAACGGTTTCATATAAAAATTTCACCGCAAACGCCGCCGACTCGAACAGCTACGGAGGCTTGGGAGCCAAAAACCCGAACCAAAATCTTTAAGGTAAAAAAAAAAGTCCGAACCTAGAGACTCGGACTGGACACAGCTGGAGACAGGCTGTCACCAACAAAGTCCCACTCATGTGTTCCCCAAACTACGTTCCCTCTCGATCTCTGTCTGTTCTCTCTCTCACTTAGGGTTTCTTGATCTCGCTTCTCGCTCCTCCGATTCGCCTATCCTTCTCGCCGGATCAAGATTTCGTGTTTTGTAAGCTTTCCTTTGATCTCTATTTTGTACATTTTGGTTCCGTTCTTTGCAATTCGCTTTTTAGCCTTTACGCCGTATGCTTTTTTTTTGGTTTCCTCTTTATGAAATGCCTTGATTTTGTTTGATGGCTTGAACGAAGTTATTTGGCGCCTGTTTGTTTCAGGAGAATGCGAGGGGAAACAGAAGAAACAAAATTATTAATCTAAGCTCTTTATTTATTGGAAATAAAAGTATAAAACTAATATAATTAAAAAATTATATACTTATCAGTATTTTATATACATCTTTGTATATATATGGATTTTGCTTGCATATTTCAACTAAAAAAAATGTTTGGATTCTTATTTGGCTTATAGAATCCATCATATAGTTTATGAGCTGTTTAGCGATGGTGATTATCTCTGGTTTTAATTATACGATTATGTGTTTTCGGCTGTTGTTGTACATGTGTTTCTAAATTGTATGATTACTGAGGTACTTGTTTGGTGAGTTTCAAGTTGGTAAACTTGCGGCATCTGTTACTTATGAACCAATCTTAAAATTGTAGTTGACTTAAGGCATTAGTGTTCATTTATGTTGATGTGTAAGCTTGGGCTGTTTCTTGCTAAGTAATAGTTTTTTGGAGTAAATATTTGAGTTGGAAGCATGGGTTGTATTGTCTATAAAACGACATTAGGCGTTAATGTGGATTTTATATGTTGCTCTGTTCATACTTGTTTAGTTTTATAAATGACGTAAGACTTTCATAGTCATTTATTTTGTTGGGTGAGCTTTCCCTGTTTCTTTCCAAGTAATTAGTTGTTTGAGTAAATATTTGATTTGGAACCATTTGTTATATTGTCTGCTAATGACATGCAGCATTAATGTGGACTTATATGGTAGCTTTGTATATACAGGTTTCATTTTCTAAGTGGCGTAATGCATTAATGTTCATTTATGATGTTGTGAAAGCTTTTTATGTTATTTACCAAGTAATTAGTTGGTTGAGTAAATGCTTGACTTAGAAACATGTGTTATATAGTCTGCTAATGAAGTGCGGCGTTAATGTTGATTTTGGTAACTCTGTTTTGTCACATGTTAGTTATTAACTTATTATACTGTGATAGTTGGAATTCTTCGCTGTAGTATAGAGCCACTATATAATTCATTTTATTTATTTGTGTAAAACTTGGCATTCCTTATTTAGATTAACCTTGAAGTAAACATTTGATGAGTTGTGTGGCCTCTATAGCCAGAGTTATATTTATGTTGTTTCCAAAGAATCGTGAGTCATTAATGTTGATTTATGTTGTGTGGCCCTGGTGGTTACTGCATGAAATTGAAGTATGCATAATTTTGTTCTATTAATTCATCAGTCTGTTTAAATTGTTTTCATTAATGATTTTTAATATTCATGGTTTGTGGTCTATGTGGTCTATTTCTCTGTCTATCATGTATGTGTGATATCACATTTCCCAAATTTTTTTGTTGTTTTCTGCTTGAAGTGAAACATATATCAATGATCATAGTCTGCCTTCTGTATGATTGGGAGGTCAGGTTATGGCTGTTTTATCTCTGTGTTGGGGCACGGTGATGGTAGTTTTACCTATGCTTGGTTTCCACCACAGAAATATGGCACTGCCCACTAAAATTGTCTCAAGTGCTGTAAAGTGTGAATAAATGTATAGTTATTTTATGTTTTGTTGTGATGCTTGCCATCTGTGCCCAAGGATTAAATTTAGGGTGCGACTGTCTTTCTTGTTAAAAGCTATTTGCTTGTATTTTCTCCGCAATGTAGTACACTGGCATGCAGCTAATGATTAATCCTAAGTGTATGGTCAACTGCCTCTTATCATGGATTGAAATTGGTTTGTATTTAATTTTATTTATTTTCTTATTTATTATATTTTCAGTCAAGAGTCATTTGATTCGTGACAATTAATTAGTAACATATCTGGGGGACAACTTGTCTTTTTTCATGAAGAAAATTGGATATATGATTATTTTTAGTATTTCATTTGACAGTTCTTTGTAGCCTTTTTGATAACCTTTAACTGTTGATAATGCAGGTGAGTGGGCTGCATACTAACAGCACTTCCAAAACATGAAGGTTCAAAGTGATTGGCAGACTTGACACCTTTTTTGATCTTGTTGATGTTCAAAATAGATAAGCTTTGTTGCAAGTATTTGAAAACTGGGGCAAGTTGCTCTATGATGGCTATTGGGGATTTTGGCGATTAGTATCTTTCGATATTAAATTGGAAAATGCTATAATCCTTCATTAAACCTGGGAAGGAAGCATGGTCACCACCTGACGACCTTTTGTGTCCATGCTGGCAGAGAGCATGCGTGGAATCTGTGCTTCGGGTAATGCCCCTGACGAGATTTGTTACCGATGCTTTCGGTGTGGCAACAATTTGTCTAGTTGCGATTTTGATTATTCTTGGACTGCTGTGTATTGTTTACTCATTTTACTTCCGTGCTCGTATTCGTAGTCAAGGTTTTATTCAACTTAGTTTCTTTGATGGGCCTTGGGTAATTCGAATCATCTTCATTCTATTTACAATATGGTGGGGTTGTGGCGAAATTATACGGTTAAGTTTGCTGAGACGTGAGGGGAGATTGTTGAATGCTATTGATTTCAAATGGCAGGAAAATGTCTGCAAAGGTTACATCATCTCGAATCTAGGGTTTGCAGAACCTTGTCTATTCCTGACACTTGTGTTTCTTCTCCGTGCACCCTTACAGAAAATGGACTCTGGAACTCTAAGCAGGAAATGGAATGGAAAAACAGCCGGATATGTGTTTCTGTACTGCTTCCCTGTGTTTATTCTTCAGCTCGCCGTCATTCTAATTGGCCCCAAGCTACACAAGGATAAGAGTAAACAAAAATTGCCTATTTATTTTACAAGAACATATGATGGTTCTGTGAATATTGCCCTCTGTACTTACCCTTTACTGAGCACTATCCTTCTAGGGCTATTCGCTACTGTCCTAACTGCCTACATGTTTTGGCTAGCAAGGCGGATTTTGAAATTGGTTATCAACAAGGGTTTGCAGAAGAGAGTCTACACATTAATCTTCTCCGTTTTGAGTTTCCTTCCATTAAGGGTTCTTTTACTTGGTTTATCTGTTTTATCTAAACCAGAGCATGTTCTGTTTGAAGTTCTTGCGTTCTTAGCTTTTCTTGCCCTTGTATGTTTTGTTGGGGTATGTATGTGCATGCTTGTTTATTACCCGGTTGCTGATTCCTTGGCTCTGGACAGCTTACTAGACTTGGAGGCTAGAAGAAGGTTTATTGATGATCATCAAGATGCCATTTCTCTTGTTGCTAACCAGGGCCGTACTGAGGAAAGTGGCGGAATTAGCCTGGGGAGGAATTCTGACACCTCGACCAAACGGGGATCAATTTCTTTTCGCACAATGGGGAGAGATGAGACTTCTATTACTCCATACTTGGAGCTGAGCCTCTTCTCTCCCAGCCATGATTCAACTCCACAGGAATCTCCTCTTCTGCGACATCCCCCACAAGTTCATGATCCCTAAAAGTAAGAGAGATACTGGAATTGGAGGAAACCTTATGGTGAATTATCAATTTTGTGGTAAACAACAAACTGATTGTAAAGCTTCAATAAGGATTTTAATTCATGGTTTGATTTATTTTAATATTAGATATATGGTAATGGTTTTTGCTTGATGGGTATTCACGATCCATATTTTTCTTATGCAACATTTCTTATAAATCATTTTTTTTTTGGCTTGAGATTCCTGAAAATTAGTTATTTTAATGTTACAAAGTAGTATAACCCAGCGTTTATTGAAGGTGCCTTTGGAATTGGAAGCATCTTTTGTAGAAAGTTATTTTATTTTGTAGCTATGGTAGTTTATAAATGGTGTTGGTTTTGATTTATGTTAAAAAAATAACTGCGGTGTGTTTTCTTAATATTTTGAGGGTGGGAAAAAATTAAAAATTATAGATTTTTTAAAATTTAATTCTTGAAAGAAATCACGATTTTTTATCATTAATTAAATATTTAAAAATTATATTTTGATTAAAATATAATTTTGATATTTTTATTATAGATCAAATCTTAAAATCAAACATAGCAGTTTTGTATGGTGTAGCGAATAAAAAAGTGTAAACAAATGATGGTTTATAAATGTTGCTAAAAAATAATTGTTGTGTGTTTTTTAATATTTTAATGGTGGAGAAAAATTAAAAATTTAAACTTTTTCAAAATTCGGTTTTTAAAAAAATTATGATTAATAATTATAATTTCTTATCATTAATTAAACACAAAAATTATATTTTAGTTTATCACGATTAAACAACAAAACCAAATAGAATGCTAAGTAGAAAAAGCACTTTTATCATTCTAATGCAAAGTGACTGCAGCTAAAAGAAAAAAGTATTGGCTTTCGAGGTTTGATATCGGGGTCCAAATTTTTGGAGACGTGCTCAAATTGGCAGCCAAACATCGGACCAATTATTGGTTAGTGTAAAAAGAAAATATTAATAAAGAAACTATAATTAAAATATTTAATAGTAATAAAATAAAATGATTATTTTAAAAATTAATCAAATCAATATTAAATCAGTTTCAAATCTTATCTAAATTCAATTTTCATGTTTTTATATTTAATGTTTAAATTTTCATGTTAATGATATGCTTGATAATAATTTTGAAACTTTCATATTTAATATTATTTCATGTTTAATCTCGATAAATTTAGGTTAATGATATAAATTTCCATGTAGACAATAATATTATAAATTTCATGTTTAATGTTCTCTTCTCATGTTTAATATCTAAAATTTCATGTATAATAATATTCTAATTTTCATGTTTAATGCATTATTTTCATATTTAATAAACAAATTTCAGGTTATTGTCCTAAAATTTCAAATGAACAATAGTATGCAGTGTAAAATGTCAAAATCATGTGTCACGTATGAAAATACTTTTTCACGTTCAATGTCCTATTTTTATCTTTAATATTCAAAATTTCATATTAATATTATTGAATTTCAAGTTTGCCTATTTTATACGTTTATTACCCTATTTTCATATTTTAAGGTTACTGTCCAAAATTTTCAAGTGTTATCAAATCATTATCAAAATTTTTGTCTTTATTATAAAAGATAAAATTCATGTTCAATTCCTATATTTTCATATTTAATACCCCATATTTTGATGTTCAATTCATATATTTTCATATTCAATACTTAATCTATGTCCATTTCTTAAAGAAGAAATAGATATTAAATTTTTCTCATCCCCATCCTCAAAATTAATTTTTTAAATTTTCTATTGGCATATTCCGATATTATATTTTTCAAATTCAAGGTGGTTATCTTACCCTAAGAATGAAATCGAGTTGGAATTATCACTCTACCTCAGGTGGGATACCTATTCCGTGGATCAAATAAATTTATTGGTCCATATTCTTTATTCGATTCTTCATTCCAGCAATCATTAACTTCCTCTTTAAATTTCAGCATCAATCATCACAGTATCTTCACCTTCTTGAGTGGTCAAAATATCTTGGTGATCTTCACAATCACCAAACTTTGATGGTATAATAGTTACACTTAAAATCACCATATGAATTGGATTTTTGACGCTCATATATTTCATCAAATATGTGGAGAAGCTCGCTACGGGGATAAAATTAAGACCCAAAAAGTACCTTCAAGTAAAATAAATAATAATGAGGTAGCTTTTGCAATGAAATTCTCTAGGTGGTTAAATTATACTTCTATTTCCGACCTCATATTCGGTACTGCGGCAGTGTATTAAAATCCCAAGTAATTAAATTATCAACCCAACAAAACTTGTGCTGCGGCAGCCAGCACTCTAGGAAAATTTAAAAGTTTAAAAATGTAATACAAAGAAGAAAAAAAAGGGAAATTAAAATCTTTGCCTAGCAAATTGTCAAAATTCCATCACCTTTGAACTGATGTTAAGCAAGGGCTCCAGTGTATTAGGAGCAAACTTTCTAGCAAAGAGATAACACTTTGACGTTCTCTGCTCGTTGTACAAACATAACGAGCCATTACCATTCCTAATGGATTGTATAAACTCTTCCGTTATATTCTCTTTCCTATACATTGCCGGGTGTGGCCCCAACGTTGACCAATCAACCCAAGTCACACTTCGGTTAGCCATTAGTGATCCGTGGAATATGTTTAGGTAAGTTGGAATGTAATGCTCATCGGGATAGCAAGAAGGCTTACAGTATTTCCTGAAAAGGGTAAGGTACCTGGTGTCTGAGATGATGTAAATGGCCACCTTGCGTTGCATTTCAAACCATTGGGACCCTTTCCGCCATTGTAAAATCTTGATATCAGGACGCATCCTGCGGCTGTAGCGTCCACGACCATAACGCGATGGGTCATCATATGACTCAACAAAGCTGTGTTTAGAACCTATGAGATACTTGTAGACGGTGGGAAAGTTAAAGATTGGGATACAGCTCTCAGACAGAAGAATGAATCGTTCATTTGAAAAGTCTAGTAGGGCATTGGCTAGAAGGCGCTTCTCGGCATCAGCCATTTCCGCTGTTCCCCATCCAACATTCTGAAGATTAATACAAAGAACAGCTCATTAGGGAAAACAGAAAGTTGAAATGCATAGAAAAAATCAGAAGAGAGAGATACTTAGTGCTAGGCCTAGACGGAAAAGGGGAAAACAATCACTGATTGTAAGAGAATGACCAGATTCAAGAGGCAGTCAAAACATACCACAGAGATCAGAAAAACACACGATAAACTCTGGAATTTGGGGCAATAAAGTATAAATACTACAGCCGCCAAGTTTGGGTCCAACCTAAGTTTTCTTTATTAACACAATAATCCACCTACTCTTAAATCATTGGTTTAAGTTCACGTGCTACGTGATTTCACTGTCGATAATTCCACAATAACCAGAGACTAATAATTTATTTACTAAACAGAATCTGCAAAAGAATAACTTCAAATAATTGTCGGATACAAAAACAAGTACATTGAATATGCTCGGTATATTTTACAAGAAAGCTTCAGTTAACAAACAAAAACCACATGTTATCACCTTTCTGAAATATCAAGGACAAAAAACACTAAAATGCATAACATCTGGAATTAAAACACATCTAGTTAACTAAAAAGTGTAAAAAATGAAAAACATTTACCATGATAATGCTTAACATAATAGACTGAAAGAGGACTTAAATATCAAAAATCAACCAATAAGATACCGAAACCTAAATATCACCCAAACCTAAATATCCCCAAACAGATTCATCCGAAGACAACTCTGGATATGTAAACCACATTCTTACTGATCTCACAGCGTCTGTCCTAACATTTGATTTAAATTTCTAAGGAGCTAAGATCTGTGCGTGGCAAATTCATCCAAATGGAGGCCAAGGCTCTGGAAGGCTATTGTCAGACAATCCTAAAACTGGAATAGTTTATATGGGTGAGCTGGTGAATAATCTACAATGAAGTCTTTTGCACACAACTACAATGAAGTCTTTTGCACAGTTGTTTGCATGGTTCTTTCACCTGAAGCGAAAATTCCCAATCATTGGAAGTAGGATGGCTACTCTTAAGTTTCTAAAAATCCATGTAGAACAATGGCTCTAGTAAAAGGTCTAAGAAAATTGTCCATCAGACACCAACATCCAAGCTCTTAAATGGCCTTCCATTCCATGAAAGGATATTGATTTTATTTCAACTTTTAGAAACAAACATAACTACATATATTGCAATACCTAACTACTTATTGAATTGTGAAGTTCGTCTTAATATAGACAGAGAATAAAATATTCAAATCTTTTAGCTCCCAAAATCACCACGAACTAAGGTTGCAATATTTTATAACATACTTCCTATAAAAGACATTCACATCGTGAAAGCTGTCCAGTGACCACCCCAACTATATCACATATTCAAAATTTCAGTGAGAAAGGATGAACAATGAAATAGTTCATCACTAATAATCTCTTCATTGATTATAAACCACAGGCGTAATACCTCACAACTATCCACATTCATTTTTACGCCCTTCAATTCCTCCACTCTGATCATACCTCCCTCACTCCCTCTTTACAATTACATTAAATTACAATTATAAAGAAAGATCAGTGAACCTAAAACAACCCATGTTGTCAAAGGCGGTAGGTGGGACAAGACATTTTGGTAGTTCAACCCACCCAAACGTTGCCTAAGCGCCACCCAAGTGCTACCTTTGACTGATCAAAGGGCGAGTTGACTAGTCAAGCATGCAGAATTTTATCTAATATATAAAGAATCACAACTTAAAATACCTAAACGCCGCCCAAGTGCCGCTTAGGCGGCGCCTTTAACAGCATAGCAAACAACAACCATTCTTCTGAAATTTCAAGATTCATGAACCACTCATTCAATAGTTAATCATATCTACAACTAAAAAGTTTAATCTTCACTCAGCTAACTCAAATAACAAAACATTGCCATAATAACTCACAAAAGACCTACCATATATATCATTATCAACAACTTTTTAATAAATACAACAAAATCCCAAAAGAGAAACATAATAAATTACCTGACTTGGGATTTGCCTTCCATAAAAAGGAGAATTGCTAGACACATTGAGCTTGTACCCTGGCAGCGCATGAACATAGATAGAGAAATACTTCTCATGCCCTTTAAAAAACCTCTCCCACAGAGGCAACATTGGCAATGGCCCTCTAGTCAAAAACATAAATGCTATTTTAGGAGTTCTCTCAAATGGGTACTCCTCTTTATAAGGCACCATTGAAGCTCTCCAAAAGAGCTGTTGATCAGTCATTCTATGACTCAAATTCGCGGGACGAATAAACTTGTCAATGTTTAAGTAATCAATATCATCACAAGTTTGAACAACCGTGCAATTAGCTGAAAAGTGATTACTTGACAATAAAAATGATTCTGTTGTGAAATACTGATTTATATGTGAACTTGTTGCTAATCCTATGATTATCCCCGCCACAAAAACAACTAAAAACGACAGTATTTGCACAAGTTTAAGCAATCCCAAGTACTTCTCTGACTCATCTTTCTCCCCTCTATTCCTTGCCATGCCAATAGCCACCTTAAAATCTAATTAGTGTTTTAACAAAGTAAAAACTAATTCAAGGTAAATTTACAACACAACTAAATCGAATTAGTGTTTTAACAAAGTAAAAACTAATTCAAGATAATTTTTAACAAAACAAATAGATAATTTAGAGCACAACAGAAGTTGATTCTTTATCTAATTTTTTCTTCACAGAGTCGGAAAGAAAAAAAAGGGTTTTATCAAATAAGTAAATTATCGAAAAGATAAATATAAATAAATAATTTTTTTTTGCGTTAGTTTCCCTAAATCACACAACCCCAAACGAAATTTATTCAAATCTCTGCTATTGAAGAAAAGAGAACGGAAAGATTGGATCAAGATTCTGCAAGAAGAAAAAAGAAAATTGGGGATGAAAAATAAATGGAAACAAAATAAAATAAAATAAAAAGATTGGTGAATGGGATGAAAGATTAGAAAGAGAAAGTGGTGTGGTGGGCGATGATTGTGACTGAAAAAGAAAATCGATCGGAGTGGTTTTGGAATTTAAAGAGGGAAAGATTTCGAGAGAGACGAAGTTGAAGGGGGAAACAAAGAAGTGGTGCACTACAAAACAAAGTTAATGTATATGAATCATGATGATGATGAATTGAATCATTAATGTAAGCAACAAACAATAATAAATTAATATTATATTAAATTAATACAATGATTTTGTGTTATTTGTGGGTTTTTTTTTTTATTTTTCTTGTGATTTTGTGGCTATTTTGTTATTTTTATTGTTTTTTTTTTTAATTATGTGTCTTATATTTTGATCTCTAATGGGTGTGGCTTGATGTTATAGGACTCATGATCTCACATTGAGATCTTGAGTTTGAATACATGGAATGTGTTTTTCATAAGAGTCCGAGTCAGTCGAAGATTTTACCTACTCTGTTTAAACCCAGATGATAGTGGTATTTCCAACGATTCAAAAAAATAAAAGATATCTTATATTTTGGTTTTTAATTTATCTCTCGTGTATTGGATAGATTATTTTGGTCAAGATAGGATTTTATGATGTGTTTTAGGGATTTATAACTGAGTAATATATGTTTTATTTGAAACTGCTCATTATCTAATGAGCAGTTTCAAAAAATGAAAGTAATAATAATAAGTTTATTATTGTTGTTATCAATTGTTGTTAGTATTATTATTTTGGGCATAAACAAAATTTTGATCTTATTATAAATAGAAATTTTTGTTATTTAGGAAAATTATTGATTGCCATTTTCTAAGTTAATTTAAAAATAATTATTTTAATAAAATAGAAATTTAATGATTTTGACATAAGTTCTATATATTAGTAATATAATAAATGGAATAAATTAATGGTGTTAACCTTAACAGGGGAACCCCTCAAATTTTTTTCTAACTATTAGTATTCAATAAGTAATAAAAATATCCCGTTAATTTATAAATTAAACCTTTAAAAATTACAAAATTCTTCCCTCAAGACGTCATGACTTCGCCCTTGAACCTTAGGTTAGAATTTATCATCTAAATGAAGATATTTAGATAGGTCTAAATATATTTGGTTGTGTAAATTTATGTATTTAATTATGTAACAATGAAGCATCTCCCACACATGCAAGTTGAGTTTAAAATATACATCTTTTAAAAAATGATTTTCATTTTGGGTGAGAGGTTCCACCATCTTCTATTCGAAAGTCTTTGGAAGATTCTTAGAGCTTCCTTAAATATCGGCTTATTTTCAAATCCAATTATGTAATCCTTATGTTTTTTCTCTCTTTTTTCAAATTATTCATATACCCATAATTTGTTGTTGATATATTTAACTACAAATTAAAGTTATGATCATTACATTAAACAAATAAGGGAAAATATCACTTATATGTTTTGCTTTTAAACAAGTCTACAAATTACATCTCGAACATTTTAAAGTTTTATATCTTTGACTTAATTACAGTAATATTTAATTAATATAACTAATTAAAATGTTAAAACATTTTCAAAATCATCACACAAATATAAGATGGATGGATTAAATAAAATAAGATTTCAGATTTTTGTATCCAAATAGTTCATTAGGACACCACCTTCTAGAGAAATCTAAATATGACTATTGACTACCGTGTTGAATTATTATTTATATGTGAGAATTTATAAAATATTTGAAATATAATAGTATTTAAGTTAAATATGTGGGACGCAAATGAAACTTTCCAAAATATAATAGTATTTATGAGATCAGTGTTTTACCTGAATAAGAAATGAGTATTAAATTTTTCTCGTATTCGATATTAGTTTTTTCAATTTTTCATCACCGATCCCTACCCCCAGTTAAGGAGGGGCTCCAAGGTCAAGTCCCTTTGGAGATTTCTATCATCCCTAACAATCATACAAGGGAAATTATCTATGAAACACCTCTGTTTTGATAAAAGTACAAATCACTTATGAAGATTTTAACAATAACATTGCACCACCTATGTTTTGTATTTAATATCAACCAGTCACTTTATGTTAACGCCATCAAAATTTGTTAAAAAATATTTTCAGAAGACTAATTTGCTATTAAGACTATTTAATATTGTAGTGGCTCATTAATATAAAAAGAAAAATAGATGGTATCATGACATTTTCAAAATTCCTTAGTGGTGTTGAGATAATCTGTACAACGGACAAATCTTTCATAATGTCAAAAATATATGCAATAAGATTTAGTATTAATAATGTAGCGAAACTATAAAGCATTAGCTCACCAAAAATATTCATCGAGGAAACTAATAATCTTCAAGATAGATTTATTCAAATTCATCTTCTAAGTTTCTTTTAAATTTAGAACCAAAATAAGTCACTTGTTTTCATCTTTGGAATTGATATTTTGGGACATTTCTATTTGTTCAAGGGAATATTACTGACAAGAAGGAAACACTGTCAAAAGTTAATGATTGAGTGGATCTTAATGCATGTATATGCAAGTTGCAATAGACAAAATACTTGAATTTTAAACTTAATAAAGTACCCAAATGAATGGAAAAAGTAAATGCATGATTTACGTCTTTTTGTTGCTATTGAGCTCAAGTATAATAAGACCAGTTATTGGGTCAGCTCTAATTACGAATGTCAACATGTAACAATAAAAAAAAGAAGATGAGATTAAACATCTATAAAGCTAACAAAATATATTATAAGTAAAAATGATATGAATGCTTCAATAATCTTTCTAAAATGGTTAACATTTATCATATTTATCAATATATTTAGAGATTATTTTCACGTCACTAAAGAATTTTGATAATATATTGTACCACCTAATTTTTATTTTTTTTTTTATTCAACAGTCTACTATATCAGGTGATTTAACAAAGATGCAATTCAAACGTCATCATGTTCTTAACGCGGTTAACGAAAAAATATCTGATTGACATTAGACACAAAATACAAGTGATAAAGTGTAATTGTCATAAATTTAGAGATTATTTTATTTTTTACCCAACTAAGGCGATGTATAGATATTTTCCGTATAATAAATTATACGAATTTTTTCTATAAAAATAAATAATGTATTAACAATTTATATAATCAAAAATGCTACACATACATAAACTCTTACTTACAATTTCTACACCTCTCTTACTGTAGCTACAGTGATTACTGTAACATCACTGTAACTGGATGTAGAAATTATAAGTAAGAATTTATGTATGTGTATCATTACTCTTATATAATTAATTTGTATGCTGTTTGTTTGGAAAGTGCTTTGAACAGGGTAGGGTTGGTAATAAAGACTTGAGAAACAGAGTCCATACCGATGTTGATTGCTGACATGGACTTTGAGTCTTTGAGTGGGGCGGCGGAAAATTTAAAGCATTTAAGAAGAAAGTGGTGGATTTGTCGTCAGAGAATGCTAAAATGCGCACTATCCTCATTTAGTGCTTTTTATATAATATTTTGGGAAATTATATCAATTTTCCACCCGAAAATCCATTTAAATTCAGTCAAACTCTTTAACTTTTAAATTGTTCATTTAATCCAAAAGCCCATACCCTTCTCAAAATTGGCCCAATAACTCTAAATATCTACTAAGTCCCTAGACTTCTTTAGAAAGAACCAAACTAATCAAGAATAGAAATAAAAGTCATTGACCCCTAGTTCTTGAGGGAGCCGAAAATGAAGGAAAAAAGAGAAGAGTGGGAGATTTACAATCTTACAAGAAGCTTGGAAGAAGAATGGCATAATATCCAACACAAACCATGTTTAGGAAGGAGGGAGCAAGGATTATGGACTCTAAAGGTGAAGAAGAAATATAATTCAAGGTGAGAAATGTTAACCCAAATGTAAAATACGAGATTTTAATGAGTTGATGATGAATTTTTGTTGCTTTGATGAAAATTAATGATAAGGCATGCTTGAAATGGTGTATATTATGAAATGAATTTGATTTGGTGTTAAAACTTCTAAGACCCTTATATGCATGCCTTGATCAAATGATATATAAGTGGTTGGGAGTGGAATTTGATTCTTGTATATTGATATTGAAGTTTAGAAAATTATCTATGAGAAGATATTAGTATGATGATGTGTGGATTACTTGGGCATTATCATTGAAGAATGGGTGTTTGGCCCTAAAATCAGACTAGCGACGCGTAGTAAGAAAGTACTCTCTATCAAGGACCTGATTATGTGAGTGTTGCGATACGCAACAATCAGAGGCTCTCTGCCTCGCGTCTGAACCAGTGGGAGTCGCGACGCCAACGTTTGGCGTTGCGACGCGTGACCAATTTTTCAGAATCAGATTTAACCATTTCAATTAAATCCTAGGAAGTTAGAGAGTACCCTAAAGGTTTCATATCAACATACATATATGCACTACATCAAGTCACAAAACATAATACATCATATAATGATAATAGTCCCGAAGCATATTCCATGACTTATATTCTAACTACGTTTATCGATTTTAGATTATCGGCATGAATCGTAATTTTCTTCGACGAAGTGAAGGAATACCAGCCAGATTCCAAATCTTTGAGTGGACCCCTTTTCTCAAATTGATATTACTTATTTGCTTTTGATTTAAGACTTACTTTTCAGCACATAGAGCGTTAGCCAAGTTTATTTCAGTTGTTTTATGATTGAGAATGTTTTAGAAAGCTTTGATTTTAAAAAGTATGATTTCGATGATTTTTGGAGGCATGGAGGAAAAACCCACCTTAATTGTGACTTACTAGAATTGACGGACACAGATAACGTGTGCACACATAGTTCAGGACTAGGGATGACAGATGCCCCTAGATCCTAGATTCAGGGCTAGAGGACGCCGAGACGTAATACTCATAGACTCTAGATTCAGGGTCAGGATGATAGCATGGATCAGCACATCTGGATCTAGTTCAGTGGCTTGGGGGATGGCGAGACGTAACTGTAGGGGTTTTATGGGGAATATTCGGTAACGCGGCGGAACGCGGAAAATCAAAATTTTCGATTTCAATAATTTTGCTTGGATCAATTAAATAAACTTATTTATTTAATTATCCAATACTTAAAAACTGAAATTTTAATCAAGAAATCACATTTCTTGAAAATTATCGTTTGACCCCTAAACTTTATATTTTGTTCAATTTAGTCCTCAAATTGTCAAATACAATTTTGGATGATTCTAAATCAATTCTAAAATGATTTCCAACATGTCCAACACATCAAAATAAATTGCAAAAAAACCCCAAATTTTTTAAATTGTCGAACAACCCCTTAATTTTTCAGTTTTGCAATTTTGTCCATTTTTGTTCAAAACATGTCAAGATCAAATCCAATCAACCCAAAAATTAATATGCATCATAGTCACACCATAATACATCACATATATGAAAATTCCCAAATTTGGAAAGGGTTATGAACCCTAATTTTACAATTTCTTCAAATTGACAAATTACACCCAATCAATTAAATCCAACACTTTAATTCAATCTTTACCACACCAAATAAGTCTCACCATCATGAAACAACTCAAGAACAATTCTAGGTCATCAATGAGTGGCTTAGTAACTCTAACTTGATTATCAAATAATCAAAAGAGAGCTTAATAACTAATTATAAGCTCACTTTAATTATCATACATGCTTTCATCTATCAACAAGTTCACAACCATTTAAACACAAACTAAATGTGTAGAGACAACATCCTAGCAACACATGTTCAAGCTAAGCGTGATAGAAATATTTTATTAGTTGAAAAGTTTAAGAAAAAACTTACAAAAACAAGGTATTTTCAAGCTTTTTCCTTTTGTTTCTTCAACTTTGCTCTCAACTCTTTTGTTATGTTTTTGGTAACTTGTTAACCCTAATGAATGAAAAATGAAACAAAATAATATATACTCTACAATAATGCCCTTGGCCGAATTTGAGTGTATAAAATATCTAGATATTTTATTTTTGTTTCATTAAAGTCAATTTTATCAACTTATGTATTTGATCATTACAACATTTAATGATATTCAACAAGTCAAATAAAACAACTAAAGTCATCTCTAAAAATATCATAACTAAAGATATTTATATTTTTAATTACTTTAATTATTTAACAATTAAATAATTAAATAATTATTTAATATAAATATTTTAAATATATGTATTATATTTACTTTAAACATCCAAATACATATATATATTTATGATATATGTCAAATATCATAATTTGACATTTAATTAATGTGTATTTAATAAAATCATTCATTAAATACAAATACACATTAATTAGAAAATGACTATAATGTCCATTTGCATGTATTTTTCGTTTAATCTTTAAATGACTTATAAATAATCAGTATTATTCAAAAAAGTTGCCATAGTGCTCTACGAGTATATTTCACTAGTGAGATTCTCTAGATTCAGGCATATCCATCACGAAATGCAATTTCGTGTCCATAATTTACCCACCCGTAAATTATGACGACCATAGATAAACTCGATGAATCATACAGGTCGAGGTCAAGGCATATGTTTAATTCCTCCATCACAGGTATCCAGATATATCCCAGAGATATAGATGTAAACGTCAAATCTCTATAGGGACAATCCCATCGATGTCTCTATTAGCAATCTCTAAAAGAACACTTAGAACTCACTTCTAAAGTGTACCACGGGCCCATTGGTTTTATCTGATTACTAATCAAATATGGACTACCTATGCTCTGTACACAGAACTGACAAATCTTTTCTCGACACACACAGGACACCTGGAGGATCTGTCCACACCCAACGAACATGAAGAGGTCTGATCTAAATAGATTGGTGTTATGACTGCCATCTAAGTGTGTGATAAGTGCGGTTTATACCCACTTATTATGACATTATTAGCTTACTATTTTGTTATGTTTCGAGTCATTTAATGTATTTTTAGTTTCTTTTATGTCTTATTTGTAGGAAGCATTAAAACATCAATAATGAAGTAAATACGACTGTTTCGGGAACTCTCGGAAGCATCGAATGTGTACGGGAGCACAGAACGCGAGACGCAGCACCAGTGAAGAACTTTTCACTGGCGCCGCGGTGCCAACCACCAGGCGTCGCGATGCCTCACGATCCCCATACAGATTCCCGAGAGCTTGGCGTTGCGGCGCCCAAGCCTAGGCATCGCGGCGCTGGGGGACAAACACACGCGTTCCAAATTAGGGTTCTTAACATGTTCAATGACACCCAAGGCTCTACTATAAATACATTAGTTGTCCAAGACTCAAGGAGGAGGCTAATACACAACACAAAACACCAAAATATATATTTTAGAGAGATCCAAGGAGTATGATTGAAGAGCGACAAGAGGAGACAAAGGCGATGACGTCCGAAGAGGAAGAGATTCAATTCGGGTTTTATCTTCTTGTTTCTTTTTTAGAACTCTAATGATTTCCATTAGATTCATGACCTTGTTCTCATTGTTTTTATCTATTATCATGAACTAAACTCCTTAATTTTGGAGAATGATGTAACTGATGCTTGAACATTTGTTTTAATTGTCAATTTTGTTATGAAGTTTTATTAAGTTTATTTGTATTCTTTTGAGTTTAATGCTTTGTGTTTGCTGGCCATAAATATGATGATATATGTTTAAAATCTATCACTCGAGAGAGGGGCTTTTGAATAGATATAGAGAATATAACTTATGAGTTTTATAGAGTTCGAGAGAGTATATAAGTTCATTTGAAGTCGTTAATATAGAATCACAAAGCGTAATGAGTTGTTAACTACTAGATTTTTATAGAGATATCGAAGTCTATAGTTGATGATATTTTCACTGATGCTCGAGAGAGGGAGTGAATATTTTCAGAATCTTGACTTATAAATAATATAACTGAACAAGGATTAATTGGCATGAGATGCGACAACTAGGTGAAATCAGGATCTAGAATCTCTATTGTATTAGTTCCTCCTATCTAAATATTTTTATATTTTATTTATTTAATTAAATCTTTGTTAATTATCATCTAAATAAAGTTAGGATTATCAATTGTAGTATTGTACGGGCCAAATTTGGGCCAAGGCAAAATCATCTTTTCACTTCAAACACCCAGCAACAACCAGCCCAAAATAGCGACCCGCCCAAAAAAAACTTTATATTATTAAACCATGACAAAAACATCAGCTTTAGGACAAACTACTTTTCCAACAAATACCAGCTCCACATGCAAATTGTTTTCCCCAGCCGAAAGTAGAAACATTGAACATGTTACAGGGCCATCTTTGCTCATTACAGCTAAAAAGGCAACTCAAAAGGGATATCATTGATCTTATAAATAACAGCATAATTCAGAATATATCATGGAGGTGGGAGCTCTCATACTTGAGCTCTCTAAGCTTCTCACTCCCTAAACACCAGCCACCGCCCTCACGGCAATCAACAGAAGTTAAGGTAACTTCAGACCTTCTTCTTCCATTATACATTGCTTGTCTTCATACTGACTTGGGCGTCGGAGCGCCTACAGTACCCATCACACCGATGGGCAATACTCCCCGCTCACTCTACCTTTGTTTTACAGGATCGCTAGTGCCCCCAATCTATAAATTCTCGATTGTGGACCTCGGTCGAAAACCAGCATCCATAATTTGGCGCCCACCGTGGGGCCTTAGCGATTCATAGCAGGCAAAGATCTTTCAGTCTAAAATTCCTAGAGCACTGTCACTCATAGCTTCAAGTAGTGAGCAGACGTCAGATCTTATGCTGCAAGAACAGTTACAAATTTTGGAGCATGAGAACCTAACCATGTGAAACCTCAATTTAAACCTCTAAAAAACAGCTGGAATGCGATTCATCTCAGACGATTCTACCGGTAACAAAAAAATTTTACTCTTTTTCAAAGCCACTCGACCAGTGATTATAACTAGATAATGTGGAAAATATCATGTTCTCTTGTTAAGCAAATGATTTATGTTTTAAAAAGTGATGAGACAAATCAAGCAAGAAAATTTTGATTTAGACCAAAAAGGGGAACACTATCATTCAAATTTTGCGGTTTCCATTACAAAAAGAAAACAACAAAATCAAAAGTTACAACTGTATATTCATTCTACGGGCATCTCAGACGTCGGGACTTCAGAAGTAGGCAGAACATCTTCGGGTGGGCCTTCAGAAATTTGACTGGGAACATATGAGATTTGACTAGTTTCAGTCAATCTAGGATCCTCATCTGCTTCAGTATGTTTCTCCGCAGTAACCCATGTTGGACAATTATGACCCATAGCGTCACTATTTGTACAGATCACGGTGTTGTTGTACAAATTAACTATGTGATAAAGGAGATTGCACTATTATCATTTGTGATTAGATCACCTAGATATATAAATGATATGAGGTCCCTGTGATTTGTTCCTGGATTGAGAATGATATGAGACAATATCAGTCCACGAAGGATAAATCATTAAATATCCCTAGTCAGAGCATTATCGAGATTGGACATCGATGAATACGTAAAAGACTAGTATTACACTTGTGCGCGTTGTGAGGGCACAACGACATAGTTCTCATATATTTGGGTATAGGATACTCATGCAAGTGTAATATGAGGTTGTGTTTCACCGATGGTACGGAAAATAGCTTCGCTCTGGATAAGACCCACTCGAAATTCCATTGGTAGTATGACTATGTGTCTATGGAAATTCGAAATCAGGGTAGGTGTATTTGGTCTTAACTTGAGACTTGCACCGCTTATACTTGTGACAATCAATATACTTTGGTTGAGGTCGTCCAGGGCTTTAACCGGTTCTGTGTACGCCAATACTGGGTATATTGAGAATCGTAGTGTGTTGGGTGTGATGTCGAGACGGAAGTGTCACTCCAGTCATATGGAGTTGATGATCGCGCAGGGATACAGAACTGGTTCTCTATATAAGGTTGCAACCGTCGGGATAATATGACTTGGTCATGATTATCTGATATTAAAGAGACTAGTTGCTCGTAATCCGATATATGCTTCGTACGGGGCAGACACTGTACCAGCCCCAGGCCTCGCATGTGATCATCCGATACTGGATAGAAATACGCAATACTACGTATACTACGCCTGATATAGATCCTTTATTCCTGTAAGGATATTTCCGGAGAATTGGGTAGGCATGACGCTTTGCTAGAGGCCAATATTGTCTTGTAAATCGGTATAAACGTAGTACGAGATACTTACGTGTTCGGATAGTCCGACGACCGAATTTACTGCCAACATATCCGGGGATCTCATGGGTCGCTTCCCAAAGATTCACCGATGACGTATGACTCACACTTTTAATTAATCTGGGATTAATTAGATGAGAGAGAAAATTAATCTGGGATTAATTGCGGAGATATTTTATCTGAGATAAAATATCATTTAAAGAGAGATAACGATTAATTTGGAATTAATCGATAAATTAATATATTCGATATATTAAATGAAATTGGATTTCAACGCGGAATTAAAATTAGATTTTAATTCAGGCGAACGAATTAATTTAGAATTAATTCATTAGCGACATGAATAGTGACTTCGCTAGGCGTAATCATTTAATTACGACGCAACGAAAATTCGTTAATTTGAAATTAGCGAACCCGAGCCCAGGATTATTTGCGAGCGCATTCGCATTTCGAATTTGAGTGCGGCACGTCGAATCAAGCGTCAAATCGTTAGTCACTTCAAGCGTCAAATCACTTGTCACTTTGAGTGATGTGACTTGACAACTTGATTGACTTGTGTGATGTGAATAGTTGATGTGGTGGTTGGCAAAACTTAAATGCCATTTGATTTTTTGGAAAAACAAAATGGAAAATCAATTTTAGAAATTGATTAAGTGTATATGATACAATTTTTAGCCAAACACACATAATTCTCTCTTCTCTCCTCTCCATCTCTCTCACGCCACTTTCTTCTTCACTGCTTCTGTTTTTGCCGTGAGCCAAGGAAGAAAAGGGGAAACAAAAGTCGCGATTTTGTGGCAAAATGAAGAGTGCTAGCACACTACGGGATCATACGAAGGTGATAGGGAAGTCCACCCATGAGCCGGGAATAACCACGACGAAGCTTGGAGCTTGGAAGATGATTCAAAAGGGCCGAACTAGTGAGTTGCATCTGCTCACTGCTGAGCAGTCCCAAGGTAGAAAGTTTGAGTTTTTGTTGCCTCCCGCTTCGCTCAACCGCTCGATGTAAGTATTCCGAAACTTCCTCGAATGTATTCACACATGTTCATGCTTATTTTATTGATCTTGGGATGCTTAGAATCTCCAACAATGGTATCAAAGCTTGTTAAAAGCATGAAATTGATTTAGGGCTTAAAATTGGGCAAAATTGATTTTGAGCATGATTAATTAAATTGGATGGATTAGTATGCTTAAATGTGTTTGAATTAAGGATTGATTGGATCAATTTCTTGAAATCTTGTTTGGAACAAATTTCCCCAATTTTTTGAGCTTGGCCGAAAGTATACCCTATTTTGATGTCTTGGAATTTTGATTTTTGATCAAATTTGATGTGTTGGAAATCATTCGGGAATGTTGATTTATGTCATTGTGGATTTAATTGGATTGAAACCAAATTGGATATAAAAATTCCCTAATTGCCGAGAGTCATTGAGCATGTATTGGGTTTGATTTTGATTAATTTGTGTTCGACACTAATTGATGTAGATGAGCATGATTAATTAGCCTAAGTTGTGTTTTGGAAATATTGATTTGGGTGATTAATTATGTTAATGCACTTTGATTAATTAAATTGGGAATTTGGAATTTGACAATTTAATTTAATTGGGCTAATTTTGGAAATTGGGCTTGAAATGTTGTAAATGGGCTTATTGGGCTTTGTTGTACAAAGTTGGATTTAGGCCAAATGGATTGGATCCATTGGGCCCAAAACCGCATCCATAAAGCCCAAATACGACTTAATGGACCTTTAAAGTTTAATTGGGCCTAATGGGCCAAAATTGATTTAAAGGCTTATGGGGTAATTCCCGGATTGGACTTTGGTTATCGGTTTGACCCGAGTTGACCAAAAGTCCACGCCTTAAGAAATTAATTAAAAGCCCATTGGACTTTAATTAATTGACGTTGGACGTTAATCGGGCTTTAAGACCCGTAGCGATTAAATTTGGAATTTAAGTCGTAAAGGTTTATTAATAAAGTGTAATATTTAATTTGGAATTAAATAGCGAATTAGAATTGAATGCATATAAAATTGGATTTAATTATGTAGTTTAATTTAATTCGAGAATTGTACTTTAAGTACTTATTCGCAAAAACGAGTTTGACTCGAGCAAAATCAAATCGTTGTTTGAACATTGGATGATCACTAATTATCAGATTAATTAATTTGATTAGATTGATTGATAATATGCTTGTGTGAATACATGGTTGCGATGCATGAATAATGTATATCGGATGGATATTAGATGGGTGGGGCAATTTTAGAATTGTTGTAATAAATTTGATTTATTAATTGGACCTGCGTGTCCAGCCTTATTACCTCTCATTTCTTTGTATTCTCTTCTCACCTATTCCCCTCAATGTAAATGAGGTTTCTTTAGAAGTGTAGTGTAACAGGTAGAAGTAATATTTGTGCTAGCGGGAGAGAGAAATGGAGAGATTTGATCTAGGATCAATGTGTAAAGTATCCATCCGCATATCATTATTATTTTTCAAATGCGCTTTATTATGTGTTTAAAATGCATGTTTAAGGGTGTATGATGATGAGACCTTAACAAAGATAATAAATTGGTTGCCAATTTGCACTCGAAAAACCCTCGCAAAATATTAAGCATTTTTCCTTCCATTGAGTGATTCTCACTCAAGATCCGAGACTGGCATTGGCTTGTTGGCCAAAGTCAAGGCCTTTGTCTGTCGAGTATGTGTTTGAATCACGAGAGCTTTGTTCCATGTCAGTGTCTTGTCCAAGTTGTGGTTTGTTGGCCAAAGTCAAGACCACTTCTTGTCCATCGATATTGATTACGAAGCTTTCCATGGTCAATGGGTCGCGCTTGACTGGGATCACTAAGTTTGTTGTGCCAAAGCCAAGGCATAGTTGATTCAGAGGAAAAAGGTTAGGTAATACATTGGATGTATTGGCATATATAAGATATATGTTTCGGACTTGGATGTCCCCTACCGGATCTAGGAATTGGATTGGATCCAATCGATCTTAGAGATCTACCTAGTTAATTATCATACAATTTGTTGGCCAAAGTCAAGATTGTGTGATATTTAACGGGATCATAGCCCACTAGGAAACGCGGTTTCCCGAGTACTCGACAGAGGGTTAGAGGCTCGCCGAAAAATAGTGGGAGGCAAGAATTGAATTTGCAATATTCGTTTAATTACTTGCCATATGCGCTCAAACAAATATCCATTCGTCAAATAATTAAATGTTAGTTGGACTAATATTTAAATGTTGTTTTAATAAATAGTTGGACTATATATTCAAACTATTCATTTATAGTTGATTTTATAATTGGATTATAGTAATCAATATAATTGATTTTAATCTATTAAATTATAGTTGATTAAATAATTGGACTATTGTAATCATTATAAGAAAAAGTACCTAAATCATTGATTAAATAGTTGGACTATTAGAATCAAGATAGAATTGAAAGATTAGCGTTTAATACATAATCCTAGGGAAAATGTATTTAAATGGCTTAATTTTCAAATTGGGAATAATTTCAGGATGGTCCTGGAAAAATAATAAGTTATTTTATTTGATAAAATAATATATTAGGCCTAAGCCCGGAGTTAAGCAAACAGTAGAGCATAATCTTTGGAAGATTATGTGATGATAACTTTAGTGCTTAATCCATTATACTTACCGCAGTAGACTCCTTAATTTCTGAATCAGAACTAAGGATTAGATCCTTAAAGTATGATAAAGAAATTGAAGGATCTTCAAAGATCTATTTTAGATCTAAGAAGTACTAAATTTCAATAAATAACTCTTGGAGAGTTAATGACTATTCTCATGAGATAAAGTCAAATTTGCAATTAGGCAAGTAGAGCAAGGCGCACCTTACTTCGATATTCTAAGACCCGAGGCTTGGCAAAGGCTACTGGAATGTGAAAACGGTAAAGGCAAAATCATTATAGTCTTCTGGGAAGATAAAGACATATCCCAAAATGTCTGCACAATTGTGGCAAACGGGATCGCGGAAGCGTGACTGCCGTTTGGACAAAGCAGACATGAAGGAATTGAAGACGAGCAAGGCTCTGACTTCAAATATGTTTGTCATAAATATATTCACTACTAGTATTAAAATTGGATTTTAAATTTTAGTGTGATATATATATGCATTGATGTTCAGAATCTGTTTTGAACAGGATACTGACTTCAATAGAGATTTAATCTGCGAATTGGAAACGGGACGAAAGTCGCTGTTTTAACCGTAGATACCTAATTTAGGAACTACCCTTCGGGTGTGTACCTAAATTAGGAAATGTTATAATGTAACTAGTTTGACTAGATACATTATCTCTATATAGTGTTTAACCCGCTGGGGGTGAACCTTTATATTCTAGAACACTAAAGTGTTTTATTATATAAATGATATTGAGATAAACACATTAGATGTGAATAACAGAATTTATATTTTGAATATAAATAAATCTCAAATATATATTATGACAATAATAGCTCGAACTGATTTGATCAAAGAAACTAATTGTGGCATTGTTGTCTGGGACACAATTAAAACAAGACTCGTATATCCACACTTTTGAAGAGTGGGTACTAGGACTGTTTTGATTCCAATCAAATAAAGTCTACGAATCTAGTTTATTGGGCAAAGTGCCTAAAACACTATTTACTTGGTAAAAGTGTAAATGCCACCAATCTGTTAGCCCTAGTTCATAGTGAAGCAAGTGGGCCCATGTCTAGCTAGGCTAGAGGTGGTATGAATATTTCGTGACCTATACGGATGTGGCATCGCGTTATGGTTATGTGTTTCTTTTGAAACACAAATCAGAAACTTTAAAGTTTCGACACGAAATAGACAAACAGATCGGCTAAAGTATTAAACCGTCACGGTAAGACCGTAATGGAAAATACTTAAGCAATAAGTTTCTAATATACTTGAAAGAGTATAGTATTCTTTCAAATGAGGACTCCTCCCGGAAACACGTCATTTGACGGTGTGTCCGAACTGAGTAACCAAATTTGTTGGACATGATAAGGTTAATCATGAGTCGCTCTGAGCTACCATTTCCTTCAACGGATAAGCATAACAGTGCAGAACTTATTTAGAATAAGGTTCCATTAAATCTGTTTGACAGATATCATATTAGATATGAACAGAAAGAAACCGGGTTTCTCATTCCTGATAATTTGGGTATGCTAGGCATATGTTTGGATGATACCAAACTAAAACCCAAATTGGATAAGTGCCAATTGTAGGTTATCCTAGGGATACCAAGTATAGTACTTATACATCTCACAAGAGAACAATTAGATTGTTGCTCACCATGTGGTTTTCCTAAGAGGAATACCGATATGCAGTGGTAAGTGGGAGGATAGTAAAACTCGATGAAAATCGGAGTAATACATTCAAGGCACCAATCGATTCTAATGGAAACACAAATAGTTCATCAAGGATGAAACTATACCATAATCTTCGAATACACAAAGAACCGCTATGTCGGAGAGAGTCAGAAAACAACCTGGGGTATGGGTTTCTGATCTCACCTCATAAAGATGTCTATCTTATTGAGGTAAACCAACTGACTACGTATGAGGAAGTGATACAAGGTATCGACTCCCTATTATACAAAGTGTCATGAATCTGAAATGGATTCCATGTATATCAACTATATTTGGATACTAGTTGATGTACCGCAAGGCATTGTGCCTATTGGTACTGTATAATCTCTCAAGGAAGACATACATGGATGGCAACATACCAACGTATAAAGCTAGGCTTTTAGCGGAAAGGTATCGTTATCAACATTGTGTTGATTACGATTCAACCTTTTACCTGTTGCCACGGTAAATCCATTTGGATAATCTTGCTAAAGCTGCATGTTTCATTTATGAAATGTCAGCATAACGGGAAAATCGCTTTCCTGGAAAGGAAACATTTTGGAGGATGTTTATAACATCCTGACGGTTTTTTCGTACCAAACTAGCAAACAAGGTTTGCAGTTATTCGATCCATGTTTGGATTGAAGCAAGCATAGGTTCTTGGAATTATCGTTTTGATGTAATCATAATGGTATATGATTTAATTCAAAACGAAATGATTCTTGTGTATATAAGAGGGTTAGTGGGAGCGCACTGACATTGGCTGTCCTATAAATAATGATAATATGTCATTTATTGGAAATGATATTCCCAAAATACTATCGGCGAAAGCTGACTTTCGATTCTCCGTGGAATAAGAACAATTTATCGAGGAATAAAATCTTCTGGATTTAAAGTTAAAAAAACTCTCCGAAATCGTACATGAAAAATGTACGCGACCTGGTGTCTCATACGCTTTGAGCATATGGATTCACAAACAGGCCAATCCGAGTGATAGTCACTGGATTGAAGTTAAGAACATCCGTTAGTATCTTAGAGATCTAAGGATGATGTCTTAATCTATGGAGAAGGAGAACTTGAAGTGACTGGGATCACTGTAGCAAGTATCCTAAACCGATAAAACGACTAAAAGTCGCAAACGGTACTATACAGTTTGAATAACGGTACAGTGAGCTGGAAATCTTCCAAGCAAGATACTGTTACCGAATAAACAACAAATGCGGGTTACTACTGCAGCTGAAGCGGCAATAGAAGCCTTCTGGTTCGATAATAAATCTAATTAGATTAGATATAGTTCTGTTAGTAGCTGAGCTAGGCGTCAACACATGCTAAAGAATTAATGGTCTCATCAACGATCCAGATAAATTCTTCGACTATTCATCTGATTCGTTCAGATCATACATCATGGCGATGTGATGATCTATAAATCGCATCAGATGATAATCATACAAATCTGCTGACGAAAGTCTTTTCTCAGCAATTTGAGCCAACAATACATAGTTCGGGTGTAAGACACTCGAGTGACTGGCTATAGGCCAAGTGGGAGATTGTTGGACAATTATGACCCATAGCGTCACTATTTGTACAGATCACGGTGTTATTGTACAAATTAACTATGTGACAAAGGAGATTGCACTCTTATCATTTGTGATTAGATCACCTAGATATATAAATGATAGGAGGTCCCTGTGATTTGTTCCTGGATTGAGAATGATATGAGACAATATCAGTCCACGAAGGATAAATCATTAAATATCCCTAGTCAGAGCATTATCGAGATTGGACATCGATGAATGCGTAAAAGACTAGTATTACACTTGTGCGTGTTGTGAGGGCACAACAACATAGTTCTCATATATTTGGGTATAGGATACTCATGCAAGTGTAATAGGAGGTTGTGTTTCACTGATGGTACGGAAAACAACTTCGCTCTGGATAAGACCCCATCGGAATTCCATTGGTAGTATGACTATGTGTCTATGGAAATCCGAAATCAGGGTAGGTGTATTTGGTCTTAACCTGAGACTTGCACCGCTAATACTTGCGACAATCAATATACTTTGGTTGAGATCGTCCAGGGCTTTAACCGGTTCTGTGTACGCCAATACTGGGTATATTGAGAATCGTAGTGTGTTGGGTGTGATGTCGAGACGAAAGTGTCACTCCAGTCATATGGAGTTGATGATCGCGCAGGGATACAGAACTGGTTCTTATATAAGTTACAACCGTCGGGATAATATGACTTGGTCATGATTATCCGATATTAAGAGAGACTAGTTGCTCGTAATCCGATATATGCTTTGTACGGGGCAGACACTGTACCAGCCCCAGGCCTCGCATGTGATCATTCGATACTGGATAGAAATACGCCAATACTACGTATACTACGCCTGATATAGATCATTTATTCCTGTAAGGATATTTTCAAAGAATTGGGTAGGCATGACGCTTTGCTAGAGGCCAACATTGTCTTGTAAATCGGTATAAACGTAGTACGAGGTACTTACGTGTTCGGATAGTCCGACGACCGAATTTACTGCCAACATATCCGAGGATTTCATGGGTCGCTTCCCAAAGATTCACCGATGACGTATGACTCGCACTTTTAATTAATCTGGGATTAATTAGATGAGAGAGAAAATTAATCTGGTATTAATTGCGGAGATATTTTATCTGGGATAAAATATCATTTAAAGAGAGATAACGATTAATTTGGAATTAATCTATAAATTAATATATTAGATATATTAAATGAAATTGGATTTTGACGCGGAATTAAAATTAGATTTTAATTCGGGCGAACGAATTAATTTAGAATTAATTCGTTAGTGACGTGAATAGTGACTTCGCTAGGCGTAATCATTTAATTACGACGTAACGGAAAATTCGTTAATTTGGAATTAGCGAACCCGAGCCCGGGATTATTTGCGAGCGCATTCGCATTTCGAATTCGAGTGCGTCACATCGAATCAAGCGTCAAATCTCTAGTCACTTCAAGCGTCAAATCACTTGTCACTTTGAGTGATGTGACTTGACAACTTGATTGACTTGTGTGATGTGAATAGTTGATGTGGTGGTTGGAAAAACTTAAATGCCATTTGATTTTTTGTAAAAACAAAATGGAAAATCAATTTTAGAAATTGATTAAGTGTATATGATACACTTTTTAGCCAAACACACATAATTCTCTCTTCTCTCATCTCCATCTCTCTCACGCCACTTTCTTCTTCACTGCTTCTGGTTTTGCCGTGAGCCAAGGAAGAAAAAGGGAAGCAAAAGTCAGGATTTTGTGGCAAAAGCAAGAGTGCTAGCACACTACGGGATCATGCGAAGGTGATAGGGAAGTCCACCCATGAGCCGGGAATCACCACGACGAAGCTTGGAGCTTGGAAGATGATTCAAAAGAGCCGAAACAGTGAGCTGCATCTGCTAACTGCCGAGCAGTCCCAAGGCAGAAAGTTTGAGTTTTTGTTGCCTCCCGCGTCGCTCAACCGCTTGATATAAGTATTCCGCAACTTCCTCGAATATATTCACACGTGTTTATGCTTGTTTTATTGATCTTGGGATGCTTAGAATCTCCAACAAACCATTCTTCTTCAGTCTTCCCAATGACCACTTGCTCTTCAACTACTCATTCGAGAGCACTTCCTCCCCCTTATCTCTTCTTCTTCTTCTTCTTCTTCTCTTCTTCTTCTTCTTCTTCTTCTTCTCTTCTGCTTCGCTTGTAAGAGATAACCCAGCAACCAACCTTTCATATTCTCGGATCCATTTCTTCGGCTTCCAGGCTACATTCTGACCAGCTAGATACTCCTCCATCAGATTGCTTCTTTCTTTCATCATCGATTCAAATGCAACCATTTCAAGTTGCTCGAGCAATTTGGATTTCTCCCTAGTCAAGCTTTCCACACTTTCTTTGTACGCTTCATTAGTAGCCTCAAACACTTCATTCTCCAATTTTAGTGTTGCCTGAGTCTCCCTCAATTCTTTTTCAACTTTTCTTAACTTCCTTTCAGAAGCATCAAAATTCGTTTTCAGTTCAGCAAAGTCTTTTCTGACGGATGTGTTGGCCTTCTCTAAATCCCTCATCCTCATTTGGCTCAACTCAGCATACTCTTGCATAAATAGGCCACACTCCATGACCTGAAAAGAACCTAACTTAATTTATGCCGTTCAACATATAAAAATTAAAATATATATTTCCAAATATAAGTACCTGATAACTGAGAGCCGCAATCTTCTTGCTTGTTTTGGTTGGGCCCAGTTCAGTCAACCGTTGCTCGTCTTCTTCAAGCAAGAGACGCTTAATGAATTTAGAGAGGCTGGAAGGATCCGAAATTGCAGTAGACCCGTGGGGAATCCTCACTATAACGCCTTCTGCGTCTTCCTCCACTTCTACTACTGCCTTCCTCTTCTTTGAAGTAGAGACCTTCTCAATCGGATATCTCATTGATTCAGGAACATCAACCAGAATGACTTCTGTTGGTTTGGTGATTTCCAATTCAACGGCTTCAGGCTCATTGTCTTTAGCTTTCTTAGTCTTCCTTCGGCTCCTCATTTCATCGAGTTTTGGGACCTTAAATGGACCCGACATCATTTCAGCTGCGCATAAAAATTCTTCAGGGGTCAGCGGTTTTAAAAACATCAGCCTTCCAAATGTAACCTCAATCGCCCAAGTGCACAATATCACGGCCAAAATATGCTTACTCAAATCCAATGAGGTACCTTCTGAATCAAACATTTCCTTCAACAGCGGAGTTAACCTCATTCTCATCTCTTCTAAAGCAGCTCTCCAATTCCTCTTCGAATCAGGCAAGCTGAGAATGTACTTTGTGTTTGAGACGACTCGACTAGTAGTATCAAACTTTCTGTTCAATTGAAGACCTAGGAGAAAGAAAAGAAGAATAATTTCAGTCATACAAATAATAAGTATAAACTACGAAGGTAAGGTTGAAAACACTCACTCGATGAGTTCCAATGTTCGGGTATATGTCTACTCCCATTCGACCCAAACACACTCTCCCCCATCACAAAGAAATAACTCTTTTGCCAATCCCCCATGTCATTCGTTGTGAGCCCCAACACCAAATGCTCCCTCTTTTGGCGGAGATACAAATGATACCTCCCATTTTCTCTCAGGTTCTCCTTCATATAGTAGGTGTATAATAAATCTTTCACCCCAAACTCAATCCCAAAATCAAAAGCCATGCACTCAATCGACAATAAGATCCTCCAACTGTTAGGCATTAGCTGAGAAGGAGCCAACTGGTAGTGATTCAATACTTCCCACACCAAATTTGGAATGTGAAATCTAAATCCATCTATGAATGGCCGTTCATAAAACCCAATCCACCCAGGAATTTTGTAATCTATCTTTTCAGTCGACGAAGCTAACCTTACTTCTATTGATAGAGGAAACCTATATTTCAATTTCATCTCCCTCATTGATTTTTCGGTCACTCGACTAGCTGGATTCTTAGTTAGGATATTTGTAGGTTCACTCGTGCTTGGAACCCCACTTGACTCTCCAATTGTAGGTAGAGATCTCAAAGGTATCACTTCAGCATGTGCTTCCAACGGAGGTTTAGCTAATGTTACAACCCCAGCATCTAACAAACCTTCATACGACCAATCCCTAGGAAAATCTTCTTCACTGGAATCACCCACTGGTTCAATATACTTGTCAATTTGAGCACCTAAACTACCCAACGATTCCTCACTCGATATTTTCCAAGCGACAGACTTACAAACACAAATTTCCTAAAATTTCTACCCCTTTGAAGATCTAAACCCGTCTAAACCATAAACAAAATCCAATAGTTTCACTAAATCTTTCAACATCAGATAAACTATTTGACTAAGAACATTTGAATCTACACTAAGAACAATTGAAGAAATTGAAGAACATCAAGAAAGATGTGAAGAGTACCTTGAAGATCACGAGAGCTCCTAAACTTCTTGCCAACCGAGAAGAATTCTTGGGTGAGACAAAATGACTCTCAAAAGCCATTCTTATACACTCCATTTTGGCGCTTCAACTTCCCTCCAAAAGTTACCTCGAAAATCCCACTAGGGTTTTAATAAATGAACTTGGGCTCCAAACACCCACAAGCCCAATTTCCCTCCAATCTTCCAAGGATAATATTACTGTGAAGACAGCTCTGACGATTGGATGATATCTGTCAATTCAGAGGATATCTCCTCCTCCCAATGGAATCACTTCCTCCAGAGTAGAACCTTGACATCTTGTTTCATTCTATAAAGGTTCGTTGGATTTCAGTCAACATTTATACATGAAGACTACATGCAAGTCGACGTTAGTATATGAATCTCTGTAAGTTTCTTTCAGTCGACTTGCGACTATGAGGTAATTTCAAGTACACTCAAATCAACATGCATGAGAATGCTTCATCTAATTACTTCAGTCGACAATATGTATTAAATGTCTGCAGGTTTATTCCATTTGACATATTATCTAATTTTTAGTAAAATTATTTCAGTCGACATAACTATATGGGACCTTATTTGTATTCTAGTCCATTCATGAAATGATTTTACTCCAGTCGACATGCATAATGATTCGTATAATCACTTCAATCGACAAACATGCATGAAGTCATTACAGGTTTACTTTAGTCGACATTATGTACTAAGTGTTTACAGGTTTACTTCAATCGACATTCTTATATGAGGTGATAACATTCTTTACCTTTGTGAATATTATTTCAGTCGACATGCATGCATGAAGTGATTGTAAGTATACTCCAAACGACTCGCATGTGTGAAATGATTACATGTATACTCCAGACTATGTGCTTGAGAGAATGTTTCATGATGTTATTCTAGTCGACATATGCATATTAGATCATTACAAGATCATTTCAGTCGTCGAGAATAAGAAAAAGTTTCATGGTATTATTCCAGTCGACATGAATATGTAATATCATTGCAGGAACACTTCAGTTGATGAGCATTATAAAATGATTCATGCATTTATTTCAGGCGACGTTTATGATAAATGATTATGCAGATACATGTCAGTCGAAAAGAATGAGAAAATATTTCATGTTATTATCCCAATCATATATATATATAAAAAATTGCACGAATATTCCAGTCGACGAACATGAGAAAATGTTTCATGCATTTCTTTCAATCAATGTTTATACGAAAGGTTTATGCATGATTCAATGCTGCCACGCATACATGGAGCCTCAAGTGAAAAATCCAATCGACATTCGTACGAGAACCTTATTTATGGAGCTTTGTATGTATATTCTTGTCAACATTTATGTATGAAGAATTTGCAGGTATATTCCAGTCGACATTTGACAAACGGGTATTCAACACGAGGAGTACATCCCAGTCGACGTACATAGAAGACTTGGTAAAAATATCTCATCCAACCCTACTGGAGAGCTAGGTCTGAACATGTTCCAGTCAACATGAATTTATAAAGACTTTGAAGGGACTTTCCAGTCGACACTACCTTAATAAAGACTCGGTGTGAAGATATTCCATTCGACACTAAATATGGAGACTTGGTTGGTACATCTCAGTCGACATTATCAGGTATGGCATGCACTTCTTAAGAAAGTCCCAATCGACACTAGTAAGGCATGAGATTTTTTAGAGATATTTCGCTCAACATTAGTGTGTTGTTTGGCACTAGTTATAAGGATGTCCCGGTTGATATTACAATATAAAGCTTGGACTTGTTATGGATGTCTCAATCGACATCAATGTGTGGCTTGGGACTCATAATAGATGTCCAAGTTGACGTTGTAATTTTTGGGACTTGTTATAGGTGTCCCAGTCGACCTTACTATATATATAGCTTATAATTGTAATGAATGACTCGGTCAACATCAACATGTATGTAGTTTGGGAATTTTTATGTCTCCCAGACATGTAAGGAATGAGACTTTATTGTAATCCCATTAGACATCATCTAATATGTAGCTTGGGAGTTATCATAAAGACTACACATGCATAACTTGAGACACGATTTATACACCAATCGACATCACCAAATAAGTAGCTTAGGAATTGTTATAGATTTACTACACTTGTATATCTTGAGACATGATATGAAACCCAGCCGATATCATCAAGTATGTAGCTTGGGAATTGTCAAAGATACCACACATATATGACTTGAAACTTGATGTACATCTCAATTGACATCTACACGCCTATATCTTGGAACTTGTTGAACCCATTCAACAATATACTCTTATCCTAACCTTCATCTAGTTCAGTCGACTGGGAACATTCCCCATTGGCTCATGTGGAGTCAAGTTCAAGACCTGGCCTTCATCTGGTCTAGACAACATTATAAACCCCTGGTCTTTGGACCCGTAGTATGGGGATTATCCTGACCTTCATATGGTTCAGTCGACTGGGAACATTCCCCATGACTCATATGGAGTCAAGTTCAAGACCTGACATTCATCTGGTCCAGACGACATTGAAAACTCCCCTGGTCTTTGGACCCGTAGTATGGGGATTATCCTGACCTTCATCTGGTTCAGTCGACTTGGAACAATCCTCATGACTCATATGGAGTCAAGTTCAAGACCTGGCCTTCATCTGGTCCAGACGACATTGAAAAATCCTCTGGTCTTTGGACCCGTAGTATGGGGATTATCCTGACCTTCATATGGTTCAGTCGACTGGGAACATTCCCCATGACTCATATGGAGTCAAGTTCAAGACATAGCATTCATCTGGTCCAGACGATATTGAAAACTCCCATGGTCTTTGGACCCGTAGTATGGGGATTATCCTAACCTTCAACCGGTTCAGTCGACTGGGAACAATCCCCATGACTCATATGGTGTCAAGTTCAAGACCTGGCCTTCATCTGGTCGAGACGGCATTGAAAACTCCCCTGGTCTTTAGACCCGTTGTATGGGGATTATCCTGACCTTCATATGGTTCATTCGACTGGGAACATTCCTCATGACTCATATGGAGTCAAGTTCAAGACCTGGCCTTCATCTGGTCTAGACGACATTGAAAACACCCCTGGTCTTTGGACCCATAATATAAGGATTATCCTGACCTTCATCAGGTTCAGTCGGCTGGGAACATTCCCCATTGACCCATAAAAATTCAAGTAGAATATCTGGCCTTCATCTGGTCCAGACGACATTAAAGACTCCCATGGTCTTTGGACCCATAGTATGGGGATTATCCTAACCTTCATCAGGTTCAGTCAACTGGGAACATTCCCCATTGACTCATATAAAGTCAAGTAGAAGACTTGGCATTCATTTGATCCAGACAACATTAAAGACCCCTGGTCTTTGGACCCGTAGTATGGGGATTTTCCTGACCTTCATCAGGTTCAGTCGGCTGGGAACATTCCCCATTGACCCATAAAAAGTCAAGTAGAATATCTGGCCTTCATATGGTCCAGACGAAATCGAAGACTCCCCTGGTCATTTTAACCATATTATGAGGATTATCCTGACCTTCTTTAGGATCAGTCGACTGGGAACATTTCCCACGTTTCTTTTAGAATTAAGTTGAAGTCTCAAACTTCGGCTACTCCAGACGACATTGAAGACGTCTATCAAATCCTTGACAATATACTCGATAAATTACTCTCCAAGTCAAAAACTATTTGAATTAAAGTGTATGGAACAAACTATACGGGCCAAATTTGGGCCAAGGGAAAAACTGTCTTTTCACTTCAAACCCAGCACTAAACAAAGCCCAAAAATAGCAACCCGGCCCAAAAAAAACTTTATATTATTAAACCATGACAAAAACATCAGCTTAAGGACAAACTACTTTTCCAACAAATACCAGCTCCACATGCAAATTGTTTTCCCCCGCCGAAAGCAGAAACATTGAACATGTTACAGGGCCATCTTTGCTCATTACAGCTAAAAATCCAACTTAAAAGGGATATCGTTGATCTTATAAATAACAACATAATTCAGAACATATGCATGGAGGTGGGAGCTCTCATACTTGAGCTCTCTAAGCTTCTCACTCCCTAAACACCAGCCACCGCCCTCACGGCAGTCAACAGAAGTTAAGGTAACTTCAGACCTTCTTCTTCCATTATACACTGCTTGTCTTCTTACTGACTTGGGCGTCGGAGTGCCTACAGCACCCACCACACCAGTGGGAAATACTCCCCGCTCACTCTACCTTTTTTTGCAGGATCGCTAGTGCCCCCAATCTATAAATTCTCGATTATGGACCTCAGACGAAAACCAACGTCCACAAGTATTTAGTGCGAGTTAACACAATCCATGTGGGTTCGACACTCTAAACTCATTTATACTAAAACTTGACACCGTACACTTGCGGTACGATATAAAATATCACAAAAGTGTGGAAGATGTCTCATGTGCCCACAGTGGTATCTCAAGTCGAAGAATCACAAATACTACTCAACTCGTGAAGATTCTTTTTGACGTTGGTGTACCATCTATTAAGAATCTTCGGTGAGTCGTTCATTGTTTATCCGATATAAATACCTACACATCTATACGAGTCTCCAAGACTCATGGTTCATTGAGAAACCATTGGAATCCAATATTCCAGTATACGACATGTACTGGTTTCAACGGGTTTACTTTACTCAATGTCAGTTGTGACGCTTTTGCAACCGCATCATGACTAATCATTCTAAGGTCAATTACATCTTTACCATATAAAGAGATATTATCATATTATATAAACTTCTTATTTTATTCATAATAAAATATTTACAAGAGTATTTACAAGGAAATACAACAGGGAATTGGCGCTCTGAGCACCAACCCCAACAAAATCTCCCACTTAATCTAGTGCCATTATCGATTGTATCTAATACCCATCGAATCCATATGTTTATCAAATAACTTCGGAGGTATGGCCTTCGTAAGTGGGTTTTCTACGTTATCTTCACTCGGTACTTTGCATGTGATAATATCCATTCGCGACATAATCTCTCGAATGATGTGGTACTTGCGTTCCACATGCTTCAACTTCTGATACGCCATCGTTTCCTTTGCTTGTGCAATGGCTCCATTATTATCACAGTTTAACAGAATCACATTCTCGATACTTGGGACCACTTCCAATTTTATGATAAGGTTCCTATTCCATACCGCTTCCTTTGCAGCTTCAGAAGCTGCAATGTATTTCGCCTCTATGGTGGAATCTACTATTGACCATTGTTTGGAACTCTTCGAACAAACTGCACCTCCGTTAAGGGTAAAGATAAATCCAGATGTAGACTTTCTATCATCGGGATCCGATTAAAAATCGGAATCCGTATACCCATTAACTTGCAGTTCACTTCCTCCATAAATAATCAACTTATCCTTAGTACCTTTAAGATACTTAAATATATGTTTAATGGCCATCCAATGGTCATTTCCTGGATTGGACTGATATCTACTGGTTACGCTAACAGTGAAACTGATGTCAGGCCTAGTACATAACATGGCATACATTATGCTACCCAAACATGAAGCATAAGGTTAGTTAGATATTTTAACCTTCTCACCTTCCGTTTGCGGACACATCTTCTTTGAAAGATGAATCCCATGTCTGAACGGTATATTTGATATCTTATAGTTACCAAAATTATACCGTTCCAAGATCTTATCTATATACGTTGATTGAGATAACCCAATCAGCTTCCTTTCTCTATCTCTATAGAGTTTTATGCCTAAAACATAGGAAGCTTCTCCCAGGTCCTTCATGGAGAAATTATTACAGAGGTAAGCTTTGACGCCTTGCATCATTCCTATATCATTCCCAATCATTTGGATGTTGTCAATATAGAGAACTAAAAATACAACCATGCTCCCACTGGCCTTCTGATACACAGAGGATTCTTTCGAATTCTTGAGAAAATCAGACAATCTAATAATCTCGTCAAATCAAAGATTACAACTTTGTGAAGCCTAT
This sequence comes from Zanthoxylum bungeanum, assembly GCA_019454045.1. Taxonomy (NCBI): domain Eukaryota; kingdom Viridiplantae; phylum Streptophyta; class Magnoliopsida; order Sapindales; family Rutaceae; genus Zanthoxylum; species Zanthoxylum bungeanum. Next base: position 39,296 of record SKCR01043117.1, read on the forward strand.
TTAAGTCTATAAATGGACTTCTTAAGCTTATATACCATACCCGAGTTCTCACTGGATGCAAAACCCTCCGGCTGTTCCATATAAATTTCTTCGTCAAGAAATCCATTTAGAAAAGCTGTTTTGACATCCATTTGCCAAATCTTGTAATCATGATAAGCAGCTATAGAAAGCAAAATCCTAATAGACTTAAGCATTGCCACTGGTGAAAAAGTTTCATCGTAGTCGACGTCAGGTGGTTGCGTGTAACCTTTTGCTACTTGTCGGGCCTTATTGGTTTCAACCTTTCCATCGGGCCCACGCTTCCTCTTGTAAACCCATTTACAATCGATATGAACAATTCCTTAGGGAAGCGGAACCAAGTCCCAAACTTGATTCTCATGCATTGAGTCCAACTCGGATTTCATGGCATTTTTCCACTTCACGGAGTTGATGTCCAACATCGATTCTCTATAGGTAAAAGGGTCAGTCTCTTCAACTAAGAGAAGATCGAGACTATTTTCTTGTATCAAATACAAGCGTTCAGGAGGTATAGATACCCTTTGTGACCTACAGAGTGTGTGTGTTGAAGGTTCTTCATCTTGAACTTCAGGTTCCTCCGTTGGTTCGTTGTTTTCAGGTTGAACTTTATCAAGTTTAATCTGTCTATGATTACCACCTTCTGAAAAAAATTCTACCTCTAGAAATTTTATAAAACGAGCTACAAACATATTTCGATGCTCGGTATCATAGAACAGATATCCCTTCGTATTCGAAGGATATCCAACAAACCTAAACTTTTACCCTCGAGGCGAAAACTTATCTTACTAAGTCATCCTGACATAGGCAGGACAACCCCAAATATTAACATAATTAAGATTTGGTTTCCTATTGGTTCATATATCATATGAAGTCGTAGGAACATATTTTGAAGGAATCTTATTCAAAATATGTGCAGCTGTTAAAATAGAGTAGCCCTATAAGTAATATGGAAAATCTGTAAAACTCAATATTGATAAGACCATATCCAATAAAGTCTGATTTCTCCTCTCAGACACTCTATTATGCTGTGGAGTATCTGAAGGAGTATATTGAGCAAGAATCTCATTCTCCTTCATATAATTCATGAACTCACTGCTCAAATATTCGCCGCCTCGATCAGATCGAAGGTATTTAATATATCGACCAGTCTATTTTTCTACTTCATTACAGAACTCTTTGAACTTTTCAAAGGTTTTCAATTTATGTCTCATCAGATAGACATAACTGTACCGTGATAGATCATCGGTAAAGGTAACGAAGTACAGATAACCAATGTGAGCAGTCTGGCTTAGTGGGCCACACACATAAGAATGTACGAGTTCCAGTAAGTTAGTGGCGTGATGTCCAACAATAGAAAATGGGGCTTTGGTTAAGGGTGGCAATGGGCCGGGCTCGGGCCGGGCTTATAACAAAAAAAAAAGCCCGGGCCCAAGAAAAGCCCGGCCCGGGTTTTTTTTGGTCCGAATTTAAAAAAAATTTAAAAAATTAAAAATATAAAAATATAAAATATATTTACACTATATATAAAGATAATTTATAAATAAATCACAAGTTTCATTGATAAATTAACAATTTAAATGCTAAAAATAAATAAAAATGATACAAACATATTAAATATATATATATATATATATATATTTATGTTTTTTTAAAAATTTTGCCCCGGGCCAAAATAGGAAAGCCAGGCCCGGGCCCGGGCCCGAGTCGGGCTTTCATTTTAAGGCCCGACTCGGGCTTTTTCCACCACGGGCCGGGCCAAAGCTCGCCGGGCCGAGCCGGACCGACCGGGCCGCGGGCTAAACTGCCACCCTTAGCTTTGGTCATCTTAACCTGAATACATGATTCATAAGTTAGATATGGTTCAATGGTGAGATCTGGTATCAAACCATTCCTAACCAATTGGGTAAAGAGTTTCACGCATATATGACCTAGCCTCATATGCCAAAGTACAGTATTATTAACTACAGGTAAACTATGTTTATTAATCATATTATTCAAAATATCTCTAGAAGTATACAATGTGTAATGACCATGCTCATTTGCACAATAAATGATCTGAATATTACGTTTATCATATAAATACAAAGAACAGTTCTTAATATTAACATGATAACCTTCTGTATCTAATACAAAAAGAGATATAATATTTGCTACACATCCTGGTACAACGTAGTAATCATAATACAAAAAGCTCCCATTCGGCAAGGGGATCTCGCATACTCCTACTGCAACTGCATCCAGAGAGTCCCCACTCCCAAAGCGCAACTGTATCTCTCCATGCTTCAGTTTCTTACTTTCCTTCAGCATCTGCAACGAATTGAAAATGTGAACAGGATAAGCAGAATCCAAAATCCAGCTGGATGTAACAGCCTCATAAGCTAGTGAGATATCAATAACTGAAAAAATAAATGTACCTAATATATATGTTCTCTCTTTCTTTATCTGGGCAATGTAGTCAGGACATTTCCTTTTCCAGTGCCTGACTTTGCTGTAATGATGGAATTTGTCTTCAGACGCCCTCTTGGGCTTTGCTATCTTTCCTTGCGGTGGAGGACCGAAACCCTTTTTCTTCTTCGCTTTTGTCTTATTTCCCTTTGGCCGGGCCTGGGAAGAAACAGAGAGTTAAGTAGGTTTCGGAGGGCGAGTCGGTACTTCCTTCCTTAGGTCATCTTCCGACGTGATCAGCATTCTATGTAGTTTATGGTAGGAACATATAATCCCATTCATATGGAAATACATCATGAATTGGCGATAAGAAGCTGGGAGCGAACCAAAAATGACACTCATACCGAGAATGTCATTCAGATGGAGATTATGTTGCCTCAGTTTTTCGATCAAATCGATCAAGTGAAGAACATGCGAGCTCATAGCTTGCCCCTCGTCCAGTCGTGCATGGAACAGTTCCATCGTAACTTTATGAATAACAATTTGTTCTTAGTTTATATACGGTTCTCTCAATCATATCATCATACTATACGCATCTGACATGCCATAGTATTGCCTCTTGAGTTCCGATGCCAGTGAACTTAAGATGTATCATTTAACTTTTAAATCATCATCTTTCAAAGCTTGGAAAACATGTAGTTCCTCTGGTGTTGCGTCCTTAGACACAATAATTGGCAGCGGACCCTCAAGTATATGTCCCAACTTTTCGGATTCAAGGAAAATCCTTAAATCTAAATCCCAATCGGTAAAGTTCTCAGCACCTTTAAGTTTGTTCGTATCCAACATACGCGCAAACAGATTAGTCGATTGTGCTGCTGTAGGCACTGTATTTTTACATATAAGCCCGATGATGAGTCTCGTATAGAGACACTACCTCTTTAGTTGTGAAAGCCGCGGGAAACAGACGTTGGAAGGGTAAAGTTGGAAATTAGCATTTTGTCAGATTTAACTCGCTTGTTTCGCTTCGGGTTCGCTTGTTGGACCTCTGTTTTTAAACACACCAAGCCCAATCCAAAATAATTAAAACATTTAAAATGCATGTCACAAATTAAATTAAAACCAATTAAATTAAACTTAAATTAAATTAAATTAAATCACATTCCTAAACTAAATAAATCCAATTAAAACACATGTCACCAATTAAATTCATTTCCCAAATTAAAAGATTCAAATTAAATTCCATAAATAACATTCCAAATTAAAATAAATCACATTCATAATTTAATTAAATCACCTACCAATTTAAATAAATCATATCCTTAATTAAAAAGAACAAATCAAATCAATTCCCCTAATAAAGATTTTCCCTATCACATAATAATTAAAAATATCTCTCAATTAATACACAAATTCTATTCCTTCTCCAACAAGGTAAACCCCATCCATTGCCTATAAAAAGAACCCTTAACCCACACATTCAACCCTGGCTCATTCTCACGACAAAAAAAAAAAACACAAAAGAAAACCCTCAATACACAGCCCTTCACGCATACTGACCTTCACACATAAGCCAGCCACCTTGCCCATTTGCCCCCTTACGTAACACCACATGCCCTGCGCCGAGCAACCCTTGCCCATCACTCCAAAACTGCCAAATCAACGCCCCCACCACATCCACACCACAACAGCCACACAGTTGAACGCTACAATTCAGCGCACACAAGGCAAACCTTTCAATGCCACAAATCAATTACACAGGCCATCTGCCCTCTTCAAAGCCATCTAACCTTCAACGCCGAATCACCCAATACTCCCCTCAACGTCACAAATAGCCTCATATACGGCCTACACCATCCGGTTTTCTGCCCAAAACTGCACGTGAAAATACCCCATCACAGCCCCTAATTCACGCCTAAACTGACCTTAAAATAGCCCCTAAGAACCCCTTAAACTCTCGCCAAACAGCCCCCACTGCACTCCCTCCACTGCGCGCTAAAAAACTCCACTGCACTGCCTCCCTTCACTGCCACATTAGCCCTCTGTTCTGCCAGTTTTTGACGCCAAAACAGCCCAGAAATCACCCCAAAACTGCACTAAAAAACTGCACAAAAACCCCTTAAAAATTCATCAAAAACGCACTCTTCTAGACTCCAAAAAACTGCCCAAAACAGTCCCCTAATTACCAAAAAAACATTGACCAGAAAATACAATAAAAACAGCAGCGAAATGGAGTGAAAACAGCAGCCCAGACAGCGAAACAGCGAGGAAAGACGTTGAGTTGGTGAACTGAAAGAGTAGCGGATCATTCACTCTTCCAACGGACGTGTAACGCCCTTTCCTGAGACGACAAAAGAGGTTAGACCTGAGGGCACCTTTTTACTTATCTTCTTTATTTTAAAATATTATTACATGAGAGTCGTTTGAAGCATGATGTGATTGTTGGATGAGCGGGATATATGTTCCCTTTTTGTGGTATATTGGATGGAAACTCGGACGTAAATTCCGTAGCCGATTCCGAATGGATGGTAGTGCGCTCTGCACTCGGGATACAACGCCGCGTACCACTTAAAGATATACATATCTCGTCTCATCCAAATTTGTATTTGAGCATGTTATGGTTCGTAGGTTGTTTATTTATTGTTTAAAGCATGATTTAATTTAGTTCATTATTTAACTTTCAAAGCATGATTATGTTATTTAGGTATGTTGTTTCTTTATTCCTTATGCATGATGTTTTGTCTAGTTTATGTTAATGTTTAATTAGTTATTTTTTTATTTCGGTTTAATGGTTCAATATGCTCGTTGTGTTGCATTGCGTGTTTGTTGTTTAAAGATTTATTTTCAAGCATGCAAACTTAGATTATGAGTTAGTTATATGAAAGCATGTTAGATCTAAGTACCCTTTGAGCATGATATTGAGTAGACTCGGTTGATTTATTGCACAAATTATATCATCACAAGTGACATAAGTAAGGGACCATTCCGAACCCAACGGTTTGAGGTCTTCCCTTTCGAGGGGTGAGTGCGGCCTTAAATCTTTGTCCCGGTTCACACCGGGTGGCGACTCCATGTTATTTCGTACTCCCAACTAGGCCGCAAGCCTAGAAACAGCGTCGCCGATTTCTGTTGTCTACATTCTGGCGACTCCACTGGGGATAGAGAATTGGCCTGGAAATAATGTCTTGTAGTGATTGTAATTTGTGCTTTAAGTTAACTGTGTCTACCGTAGATTGAAAGGGGTTTAAGCAAAGGCACTTTTAAGGCTAGGTAATGGTTTGGTGTCTTCCTTCATTCACTACCTTTCTATAAGGAAAAGCCGTGAAGGCACCTAGATAATCATGTACTAGTAGCCTACCATGATGGATTAATTTGGAGGACTCGTTGTTTATTCCTGACACCAAGCGATAAGAGCCTAAGGGGCTTGGGTACTTAAGAGAGCCTCGCTCCACCTTCCCTTTGGGGAATCTACAATGGGAAATTCATTTGACAGTCAGTCACACACCATAACTCGTTGGCACGTACCTTAAGGTATAAAAAATGTGCGCTCACTTGGTCGGTCGGACCCTTGAGTGGGGAGACCTAGTTGTGGGCAATCCTTCGTCGACGGGAGCTTTTGTCTGTACCCATGTAAACCCGCGTATGAACTATAGTTGTAGGATCAGTAGAGACTATTCCTTTATGTTTTGGACCATTGTCATTTGGATTCAGTTGGACTTGTTGTCATGAGGTATAGGCTTGTTGGGCCATTTAAACTGGGACGAGTCTGTGCTTTATGGCGATCGGGCCAAAAGTTTCTAAAATGTTGATGGGCCAACTAGTGTAGAATTCTTATAAGCTTATATATTACATGCATCGCACGCATCTCATGCATCTCATGCATACATGCATCATGTTAACCCTCGTTTCTTAAAAGCCATCATAGATATCCGTTGGGTTAGGAAAAAGATGGGCATGTCAAGAAGAGTTTAGCAAACATGGATATCGGGGAAAAGGAAATCGAGAAACAGAAAACCTTAAGGCAAGGATAGAAAGACCATGGTAGGCCCAAAAAAAAAAGAAAAAAAAAAGAAAAACAAAAAAAACAAAAACAAAAGGGAAAAAAAGAAAAACAAAAGAAAAAAAGAAAAAAAGAAAAAAAGAAAAAAAAAGAAGAAAAATAAAAAAAATTTGTGTTCGTAGTCGTAATAGTTAGGCATAATTCCAATGATGAAATTGTTTGCTTTAGGGTGAAATCTTAGAAACGATAAACTCTTGATGTGCTTTTATCTCATACTTTGAGTGATTGATCTATGTTAGACTCATAACCACTTGATTATGGTTCTTAGCAGTGAAAACCTGAGTAGTTAGCAAAGTGACTAGTTGATGAAATTGTAGGTCGGTGAATGACAGTTTGCTTAGATGTCTATCTTAATTTGCTTATGTTATGATGTGTGATATGGTTGAAAATGAAAGAAAAGTCTCTAAAGAAAAGAATTGAACCACCTATAACCGATAAGCGTGAAGCTACCCATGGGCGAGTATTAGGACCACCATGAGGAGAAATGCTACCTTAAAGAGTAGGTGTGTTGAAAAAAAAAAGAGAGAAAAAAAGAAAAAGAAAAGAAAAAAAAGAAGAAAAAAAGAAGAAGTTCAAAACGAAAAAAAAGAGACAAAAGAGAAAGAAAACCATACCACATTGAGCATAGAAAGGCAACTGCAGGCATAATTGAGACATCTAGGTTGGTTTGACCCATCGATCCCGATTTTTGAAACGAAATCATTGAGTTGGCTTACTTAAGGATCAAGCTGCAAAGGAACCTTTGCACACACACACTTTGAGTTTGGCTTAGATCATTTATTCAAAGACTTAGATTTGAGTTGCGTTGAATGTTTTGAAGGTTCTCTGGTTTCATTACTAGGCATTTTTTGAGGACAATGATATGTATAACTATTGAGACTATTTCGTAGCATAGTATAATGATATAAAAGGTCCCACCATGTGGTTCATCTTGACCAAGTGTAAACAGCGGAGAGCAGAAAGCTAAACCAAGACTGGGGGCGACCAGTCTACCACATCGCGAATCAAAGATGTAACAAGATATTGAGTCATGAGGCTAGAGAAAAGGTCGAGCAATCACCTGGAGAACTGGCGGAAAACCTAACCCAGCGGAATATGAAATTCATTCATGCATACATGCATACACGTAACATATTTTGCATTCTTTATTTGTGTTTGTTTTGTTTTGTATTCACAGGTTTCAAAGAAGAAAAAAGAGAAAGCGGCAAAGACAAGCCAACCAGAATCAGCAACATACGAGTAGTAGTTTTGGGGATGAGTCCCAGGGCTGAGGCCCATATCAGTTTCAGTTTTGGGGATGAGTCCCAGGGCCGAGGCCCACGTCGTCAGAATTTGGAATGAATCCAGGGAATGAATCCCAGGGCTGAGGCCCACGTCGTCAGAGCTTTAGAATGAATCCAGGGAATGAATCCTAGGGCCGAGGCCCACGTCGTCAGAATTTGGAATGAATCCAGGGAATGAATCCCAGGGTCGAGGCCCACGTTATCAGCAGTTTCGAGAATGAATCCCAGGGTCGAGGCCCACATCGTCAGAGTTTGGAATGAATCCGGGAATGAATCCCATGGTCGAGGTCCACATCGTCAGAGTTTTGGAATGAATCACAGGGTCGAGGCCCACATTGTCAGCAGTTTCAGGAATGAATCCCAGGGTCGAGGTCCATATTTCGGTAATGAGTCCCAGGGTCGAGGTCCACATCAGCATAAGTTTTAGGGATGAGTCCCATGGTCGAGGCCCACATCAGTATAAGTTTTAGGGATGAGTCCCAGGGTCGAGGCCCATATCAGCATCTGTTTTGGGGATGAGTCCCAGGGCCGAGGTCCACATCAGCATCAGTTTTGAGGATGAGTCCCACGGCCGAGGCCCACATCAGCATCAGTTTTGGGGATGAGTCCCAGGGCCGAGGCCCACATAAGCATCAGTTTTGGGCATGAGTCCCAGGGCCGAGGCCCACATCAGCATCAGTTTTGGGGATGAGTCCCAGGGCCGAGGTCCACATCAGCATCAGTTTTGGGGATGAGTCCCAGGGCCGAGGCCCACATCAGCATCAGTTTTGGGGATGAGTCCCAGGGCCGAGGCCCACATCAGCATCAGTTTTAGGGATGAGTCCCAGGGCCGAGGTCCACATCAGCATCAGTTTTGGGGATGAGTCTTAGGGCCGAGGCCCACATCAGCATCAGTTTTGGGGATGAGTCACTTGGCCGAGGCCCACATCAGCATCAGTTTTGGGGATGAGTCCCCGGGCCGAGGTCCACATCAGCATCAGTTTTAGGGATGAGTCACGGGGCTGAGGTCCACATCAGCATCAGTTTTGGGGATGTGTCCCAGGGCCGAGGCCCACATCAGTATTAGTTTTGGGGATGAGTGCCAGGGGGCGAAGCCCACATTATCAGCAGTCTTCGGGAATAAATCCCAGGGCCGAGGCCCACATCAGCATCAGTTTTGGGGATGAGTCCCAGGGCCGAGGCCCACATCAACATCAGTTTAAGGATGAGACATGGGTCGAGGCCCACATCAGTATCAGCTCGGGAATGAGTCCCAGGGTCGAGGACCCACTACATCATCAGTTTGAGGGCGAGGCCCACATTGGCAGCGGTATTGGGATGCGTCCCAGGGTCGAGGGCCCACTGAATCATTAGTTGCAATTCTGGGATGCGTCCCAGGGTCAAGGACCCACTACATCATCAGTTTGAGGGTGATGCCCATTTTGTAAGCGGTATTGGGATGCGTCCCAAGGTCAAGGTGCCCCCATTGTTGGTTGTAGTTCCGGGATGCATCCTAGGATCGAGGGCCCACTACATCATCATTTGTAGTTCCGGGATGCGTCCCAGGGTCGAGGACCCACTACATCATCAGTTCGAGGGCGAGGCCCACATTGTCAGCGGTATTGGGATGCGTCCCAAGGTCGAGGGCCTCCATTGTCGGTTGCAGTTTTGGGATGCGTCCCAGGGTCGAGGGCCCACTGCATCATCATCAAAATCAGTCTTGCCAAGTATGGCAATCTGGGGGTGAGGTCCACATTAGCATCAGTAGCAGTCTTGCAAGGTATGGCAATCTGGGGGTGAGGCCCACATCATTATCAGTATCAGTAAAGCCGGGTATGACAATTTGGGGGCGAGGCCCACATTAGCATCAGTAGCAAACTTGCCGGGAATGGCATTCTGGGGGCGAGGCCCACATTAATTCAGCATCAGTAGCAGACTTGCCGGGAATGGAATTCTGGGGGTGAGGCCCACATTAATTCAGTATCAGTTCTGCCGGGTATGGCATTCTAGGGGCGAGGCCCACATTGGTTTAGATCAGTTTTGCTAGGTACGACACTCCGGGTATGGAGACATCAGATCAGTCAGCCAGGTACGGCACTCCGGGTATGGAGACATCATATCAGTTTGCCAGGTATGACACTCCGAGTATGGAGATATCAGATCAGCCAGGTACGACACTCCGGGTATGGAGACATCATGTCAGTTTTCCAAGTACGGCACTCCAGGTATGGAGACATCAGATCAGTTTGCCAGGTACGGCACTCCAGGTATGGAGATATCAGATCAGCCAGGTACAACACTCCGGGTATGGAGACATCAGATCAGTTTGCCAAGTACGACACTCCGGGTATGGAGATATCAGATCAGCCAGGTACGACACTCTAGGTATGGAGACATCGGATCAGTTTGCCAGGTACGGCACTCTGGGTATGGAGATATCAGATCAGCCAGGTACGACATTCAGACCACTGCGACACTCTAGGTACGGGGTTAGCACGCCAGGTACGGAATATGGACTATTATGGACTACTGCGACACCCTTGGTACGGGGTTAGCATTCAGACAACTGCGGCACTCTAGGTACGGAGAAGCAACTGCGACACCCTAGGTACGGGGTTAGCACGCCAGATACAACATTCAGACCACTGTGACACCCTAGATACGGGGTTAGCACGCTAGGTACGGCATGTGGACTATTCAGACTACTGCGACACCATGGGTACGTGGTTAGCATTCAGATAACCGCGATGCTCTAGGTACGGGGTTAGCATACCGGGAATGGCACAACTGCGACGCCCTAGGTACGGGGTTTAGCATGCCGAGAATGGCACAACAATATCAACTCTGCGACACTATAGGTATGGAGACGCAACCGCGACACCCTAGGTACGGGGTTTAGCACGCTAGGAATGTCACATCATCAAATCAGTTCGGGAACAAAGCCCAGAGGTCGAGGCACCTCGCCATCACATTCAGTTCGGGAACAAAGCCCATGGAGTAAAGCCCACAGGTGGTTCGGGAACAAATCCCAGAGGTCGAGGCACCTCGCCATCACATTCAGTTCGGGAACAAAGCCCACAGGTGGTTCGGGAACAAAGCCCAGAGGTCGAGGCACCTCGCCATCACATTCAGTTCGGGAACAAAGCCCATGGAACAAAGCCCACAGGTGGTTCGGGAACAAAGCCCAGAGGTCGAGGCACTTCGCCATCACAATCAACACAAGTTCGGGAATAAAGCCCAGGGAAGAAAGCCCACATTCAGTATAGCTCGGGAACAAAACCCGTAATTCAATTTGGGAAAAAGACCCAAAATTCAGGGAACAAGACCCTCAACTCAAATCGGGAACAAGACCCATGGGAACAAGACCCACAATTCAGGGAACAAGACCCTCAACTCAAATCGGGAACAAAACCCACGGGAACAAGACCCATAATTCAGGGAACAAGACCCTCAACTCAAATCGGGAACAAGACCCATGAGAGCAAGACCCACAATTCAGGGAACAAGACCCTCAACTCAAATCGGGAACAAGACCCATGTGAGCAAGACCCAAAATTCAGGGAACAGGACCCTCAACTCAAATCGGGAACAAGACCCACAATTCAGGGAACAAGACCATCAGCTCACTTCGGGAACAAAACCCACTCGGTGGTTCGGGAACAAGACCTAAGGGTCACAACACCTCGCCATCAATCTCATCACAATTTGGGAACAAGACCCTCATCACCATTCGGGAACAAGACCCTCATCACCTCACAGTTACGGTTCGGGAATGGACCACCTCAAGCAACGGTTCGGGAATGAACCACCTCACATCAGTTCAGTTCGGTAGTGATTCCTAGAGATCGTAGCATCTTGCAAGGATGAAACTCAGAGGTCGCAGTACCTCACCACCATATCAACTCAGTTCGAAGCAACAGGCAAGTCAAGCGGCAGCTGGCGAGCCAGGTAAGTAAAAATGCATTGCACGTACTTTGATAGGATTGTCATTGTCACATACTGCAAAAGTCCCATCAAAGTGGGGGCGATTGTAGGCACTGTATTTTTACATATAAGCCCGATGATGAGTCTCGTATGGAGACACTACCTCTTTAGTTGTGAAAGCCGCGGGAAACGGACGTTGGAAGGGTAAAGTTGGAAATTAGCATTTTGTCAGATTTAACTCGCTTGTTTCGCTTCGGGTTCGCTTGTTGGACCTCTGTTTTTAAACACACCAAGCCCAATCTAAAATAATTAAAACATTTAAAATGCATGTCACAAATTAAATTAAAACCAATTAAATTAAACTTAAATTAAATTAAATTAAATCACATTCCTAAACTAAATAAATCCAATTAAAACACATGCCACAAATTAAATTCCTTTCCCAAATTAAAAGATTCAAATTAAATTCCATAAATAACATTCCTAATTAAAATAAATCACATTCCTAATTTAATTAAATCACCTACCAATTTAAATAAATCATATCCTTAATTAAAAAAGAACAAATCAAATCAATTCCCCTAATTAAAGATTTTCCCTATCACATAATAATTAAAAATATCTCTCAATTAATACACAAATTCTATTCCTTCTCCAACAAGTGACATTAGTTAGATGAAAGCATGTTAGATCTAAGTACCATTTGAGCATGATTATTGAGTAGACTCGGTTGATTTATTGCACAAATTATATCATCACAAGTGACATAAGTAAGGGACCATTCCGAACCCAACAGTTTGAGGTCTTCCCTTGCGAGGGTTGAGTGCGGCCTTAAATCTTTGTCCTGGTTCACACCGGGTGGCGACTCCATATTATTTCGTACTCCCAACTAGGCCGCGAGCCTAGAAACAGCGTCGCCGATTTCTGTTGTCTACAGCTGCCATCGCAAATCTATCATATAGATTACGAAAAACGGTTAGCAGAATTAAACAGTTTCAAATAATATCAAAAGCATTAAGTAGATCATGGATTTTTAATCTAAAAATGCCCCTCCCACTAAATCATGTAATACTGTATCACTAAACAGAATACAAAGATTTAATAATTAAATTAAATACAAATAGTGAAATGTGGATCCCACGAATATATTTCAGCTCACAACTTTGACACGTTCTTGCCTACGTATATTCATCAGGTAGATAACTCATTGTCAATCACTCAATAGTGACTCATGGGTTTCCGGCCCTGATCGTTTCTCATTGTGACAACTTTGGCACGTTCACAAGGAGGCGTACCCAGGTTAAACTCGTCGATGATAAACTCAAGCTACTTGCGTAACAATGACAGCTTTGGCACGTTCAGGATTTCACTTTCGCTTGAATTTATCTAGTATGAGATATACATCGGGCATAAATAAATTTCTATCGGCTACACCCTCACATCTTTGGCACGTTCTCATATGTAGTCATAGAAAAAATATCCATAAATCGTATTGACAAGACAGACTATGTAACATGCATCAAATACATAATTGACATAAAACCTTATTAATTAGGGATTTTCCGCAAAAGATGCTTTTACTTTATTTAATCAAATTAAATAAACACATGCATGCATAAATTAAAGATTAAATTAAACATTGAATTTACAGGCATAATCATATCGGGTGTCTAGAATAAGACTCGCCCTGATATCATTTTGTAGGGTTTTATGGGAATATCCGATAAAGCAGCGGAATGTGGAAAATCAAACTTTTGTTGATTTCAATAATTTTTCTTGGATCAATTAAATAAACTGATTTATTTAAATACCCAATACTTAAAAACTGAAATTTTAACCAAGAAATCACATTTCTTGAAAATTATCGTTTGACCCATAAACTTTATATTTTGTTGATTTTAGTCCTCAAATTGTCAAATATAATTTTGGATGATTCTAAAATGATTTCCATCATGTCCAACACATCAAAAATAAATTGAAACAAAATCCCCAAATTTTTTTAAATTACCGAACAACCCCTTAATTTTTCAGTTTTTGCAATTTGATCCATTTTTGTTCAAAACATGTCAAGATCAAATCCAATCAACCCAAAAATTAATATGCATCATACACACACCATAATACCTCAAATATATGAAAACCCCAAATTTGGAAAGGGTTATGAACCCTAATTTTACAATATCTTCAAATTGAAAAATTACACCAAATCAATTAAATCCAACACTTTAATACCACAACAAACAAGTATCACCATCATGAAACAACTCAAGAACAATTCTAGGTAATCAATGAGTAGCTTATCAACTCTATAATGACAACTTGATTATCAAATAATCAAAAGAGAGCTTAATAACCAATTATAAGCTCACTTTAATTATCATACATTAACATGCTTTCATCTTTCAAAAAGGTTCACAACCATTTAAACACAAACTAAAAGTGTAGAGACGACATCCTAGCAACACATGTTGAAGCTAAGCATGATAGAAATATTTTCTTAGTTGAAAAGTTAAGAAAAAACTTACAAAACAATGTATTTTCAAGCTTTTTCCTTTTGTTACTTCAACTTTGCTCTCAACTCTTTTTGTTATGTTTTTGGTAACTTGTTAACCCTAATGAATGAAAAATGAAACAAAACAATATATATTCTACAATAATGCCCTTGGCCGAATTTGAGTATATAAAATATCTAGATATTTTATTTTTGTTTTATTAAAGTCAATTTTATCAACTTGTGTATTTGATCATTACAACATTTAATGATATTCAACAAGTCAAATAAAACAACTAAAGCCATCTCCAAAAATATCATAACTAAAGATATTTATATTTTTAATTACTTTAATTATTTAACAATTAAATAATTATTTAAATATAATTATTTTAAATATATGTATTATATTTACTTTAAATATCCAAATACATATATATTTTTGATATATGCCAAATATCACAATTTGACATTTAATTAATGTGTATTTAATAAAATCATTCATTAAATACAAATACACATTAATTAGGAAATGACTATTATGTTCATTTGCATGTATTTTTCGTTTAATCTTTAAACGACTTATAAATAATCAGTATTATTTAAAAAAAATTGCCCTAATGCTCTATGAGTATATTTCACTAGTGAGATTCTCTAGATTCAGGCATATCCGTCACGAAATCCAATTTCGTGTCCATAATTTACCCACCCGTAAATTATGACGACCACAAATAAACTCGTTGAATCATACTTGTCGAGATCATGACATATGTTTAATTCCTCCGTCACAGGTATCCAGATATATCCCAAAGATATAGATGTAAATGTCAAATCTGTATAGAAACAATCCCGTCGATGTCTCTATTAGCAATCTCTAAAAGAACACTTAGAACTCACTTTTAAAGTATACCACGGGCCCATGATTTTTATCTGATTGCTAATCATATATGGACTACCTATGCTCTGTACACAGAACTGACGAATCGTATCTCAACACACACAGGACACCCTGAGCATTTGTCCACACCCAACGAACATGCAAAACATTCTTAATTATAAGAAGCTAACAAGTCTTATTGTTGGATAAATGAAATAAATCAATGATAAATAAATAGGGTTGAATGATAAGTTGAAGAAGATTAAGAGTAACGATTGAGAGCCACCATTTTAATTGCTCGTGATAATGCCCCACTTAATGTTTTTTTCTTAGCAGCCAACAGTGGATTAAGGAATAGATCAATATCACAGCCAAATGGTTCTATTATCAGCAGAAACTCTCTATTGCAACAGCCAAACACAGTAGATGGTACGGCTACCGGAGCACTAAAGAAAGCTAACTTATATTTTGGGATAAACAACATGAACAACGTACCTTCAAACCTTCCAAGACCCTGCAATGATTTTGTTTTGAGAAAAAATGCGTTGATTTTGTGTCAGAAGTGGAGTTGAAGGTGAATGGATTTTGGGATTTGGGTTTTCTATGAGAAGGATAAATCGAACTGATTTTGGGGAATTTTGTTTGAAGGAGAATGGAGTTGATTCAGTTGAAAGAGAATTATGGAATTTTGTTATTTACTTATTTAGGGTTTTGAAACACACACACACAGAATATATATATATATATATATAAAAAGTGAAATTAGGCTTTAATTTTGGTAATCGGCCGGTTCGGTTATACGAATCTCATAATCTTATCCGAACCGAAAAATCAAAAAAGTTAAAAAATTTAACCGCAAAAACCGATTTAATCACAATAACCGAACCATTATAAAAAAAATGGGTTGTAACGGTTCGGTTAATCGGTTAAAACCGATTAATGCACACTTCTAATAATAGGGAATCGTGGGTTAAACTTTTCCATGGTGGTGAAATTTAGTATATGCATAATAATTTAATTTATGATGTTTAAATGTTTATTATTGTGGATTATTATTCTTAAATCTACAAATCATTGTCCATTTATATTTTAGATTTTATTAGTTCATTTTATTGTTACAAGCATTCGTATTTTGGTTATTTTTTAATAAAGTTAGTAAAATTATTCATATTCAGAAATTTAATTACAAATTTATTTAAAATGATTATACTTAATTATGTTAATTAAATTAATTATAAAATAACATTGAATAAGTAAAATTTAAAATTTAAATATTTTTTAGATAAATAATTTATATTTTAATGCGTTGATTTTGTGACAAAAGTGGAGTTAAAGGTGAATGGATTTTGGGATTTTGGGTTTTCTATGAGAAGGATAAATCGAATTGATTTTGGGGAATTTTGTTTGAAGGAGAATGGAGTTGATTCAGTTGAAGGAGAATGATGGAATTTTGTTATTTACTTATTTAGGGTTTTGAAACATATATATATATATATCAAGTGAAATTAGGGTTTAATTTCGGTTAATCGGCCGGTTCGGTTATACGAATCTCATAATCTTACCCGAACCAAAAAATCGAAAAAGTTAAAAAATTTAACCGTAAAAACCGATTTAATCACAATAACCGAACCATTATAAAAAAAAAATGGGTTGGAACGGTTCGGTTAAAATCGATTAATGCACACTTCTAATAATAGGGAATCGTGGGTTAAACTTTTCCGGTGAAATTTAGTATATGCATAATAATTTAATTTATGATGTTTAAATGTTTATTATTGTGGATTATTATTCTTAAATCTACAAATCATTGTCCATTTATATTTTAGATTTTATTAGTTCATTTTATTGTTACAAGCATTCGTATTTTGGTTATTTTTTAATAAAGTTAGTAAAATTATTCATATTCAGAAATTTAATACAATTTAATTACAAATTTATTTAAAATGATTATACTTAATTATGTTAATTAAATTAATTATAAAATAACATTGAATAAGTAAAATTTAAAATTATTAAAATGTTTTTTAGATTAATTAATTATATTTTTAATTATTTTATGTGAATTCAATGATAAAATATTAATAATTAATTATAAAAGGGTAAATATGTCCATTACAAATATGTAATTTCCTTTCCACTTTCAATTCCATTTCATACACAAACTAAACAATTGAATTAAATTCATTCTTTATCTCCTTTCTTTTCCCCTCCTTCCCTCTCTTCTCCTTTCAACCAAACACACAAAATGCAAAATTTGTATTCTCACGCATATTTTCTCAGATTTTATAATAAATGGATTAAATGGTAGTATTATTTTCCAAACAAGATTACATAATAATATCCTTAATTAAATTTATATATCATAGCACCTAACTAATACAATGTATATTTTAAGAAAATATAATTAGTTTTTTGAACTTTTCTTATAGCCAAGAAATTTTAAAACCATATTAAATAACTGTGAGAATTTGTGAAGAAAATGTGTATTAGCATTTACTTGAATTAGAATCACAATGAGAGACCTTTATATAGGCATTATACACAATTACCCTATTAAATACACAACTGTAATATTAAATACACAACAACAACACAACTACCAACTACCACTACACAATTACCAACTACACAACTAACATCCCCCCTCAAACTCAAGGTGGTTTAGACGAAACCAAATTGAGTTTGGAAACAAGTGTAGTGTAATGTCCCAGAAGAAAGGATTTGGTGAAGACATCAGCTAACTGATTGGTGGATTGGAGATACACCAAGGAAATAATACCACGAACAACGTGTTGGCGAATGAAATGACAATCGATCTCAATGTGTTTAGTGCGCTCATGAAAATTATCATTATGTGCTATTTCAATAGCACTTTTGTTGTCGCAGTAAGTAAAGGGTGAGAAATGATGGTTGATGGATTCTCATATCTTCTAGGAGCCAACGTAACAATAGAAATTTAGTCGTAATAGCAGCAAAAGCTCTATATTCAGTCTCAGTACTCGAGCGGGCAACCAGTGTTTGTTTCTTACTGTGCCATGAAATAAGTGAGTCACCAAGAAAAATACAATAGCCCGTAGTTA